>WEDG01005458.1:77500-90086 GCA_017591395.1 Schistocephalus solidus
GTGGGGTGACTTCTAGTTTAGCACAACCGTTAAGTATATTAAAATTTTCTCAGCAAGCACGTGTTTGCTAAGTAAACGTAATTCGGACTGAATAACGTTGATGACAAAGACAAGAGAGAATGGAGTGACAATTTCTGGCTTATTAGCTGTCATCAGCCAGCCATACCCAACCCCAGGTGGTGCCCCACCCGATGCTTGAACCTACGACCTGTTGATCAGAGGTCCACCGCGCTAACCATTGATCCATGGGATCGCTGTCTAGCTGGTTTCGATCGGGAATATTAACATTGATGGATGGACGCTCACCGATCGGTTCCGGGATTTACTCGTCCCGTTCTACCTTGCGGCTCATCTGGAGCCCCGCCAACACCGTAATTTGGACTGTCATGTTTTCCTTCTTAAAAAATAGTACTGACATATTTATTGTCTATACGTTTTAGTTCAACTATTGATTCATACACGTCGCCATGGTTGCGCTGTGGCGATTTAAGCCAAGCATGACAGGTGGAAAAACGGCGCAGAGGGCAATACGGTTAAATGACCACACGCTCTCAACACCAAGAAATACCTGCCTAAGATATTACCTAATTTACGTCTGAATGAAAATAGATGTGGAAAATTTTAGGAGCTGAAAGAATCAGTTTGCTAAATACTACGCTTATGGAACCCAAATGGCACAGCGAGATAGATTCTGGGACAACAGTCACATGAGCTATATGCGAAATGTGTGCCGTATCTCGTGAAATAATACACTGAATTCTAAAATATGTTCTCCATAGAAAGGATCACTTTTGAATGCGCGTCCTTCCAATGGTCCGCAAGTGTCACATTTGGCCAAAAAGGAGTACATAGGCGGAATGCATTTTTTCAATTTATTTTACTGGGCAATGACCATACGCAGTTGAATAAAAGGTCACGAAATTGCATGACGTCAATAACTTATTCACCTTTGCCGTCTTCATATTTTAAATGCCCTTATAAAATTAAAATCGGCAAGGATCAGATGTATACTCGGAGTCAGTAACAGATGACCTGTAAAACAGGTTTCACGGGAATATTTAAGCCAGAATTACTTGATATAAAACATGCATGAAGTTGATTTAATGCACGAATGTAAAAAAATCATGTCTTGTCCAAACTGTATACTCTAAGAAATGGGAATTATGCGTTTTGAAAACTTTTATCAGTCCTCAAGTAATTTTGGACTCAAAAGGTCGTTGCATACAAATTTGCGATTTCCATACTACCAGCTGTACGTTTTCAATTTAAGGCGAAGCATACATCACTTGAAAAGGTTCTATATAGTACTCATAACATTTTGTAATAGATATAATCCTTTTTATACGGGACATTTATAAACAAACATGCACAGGCTATTTGAAAGAAAAGTTTCTGGACCTAAAAATCTGATAACTCTCAACATTTTAAAACCTAAAGTTAACCTTTATGCGCGCATAATTTGAAGAAAATGCATTTTGCTGCCAAATAAATAAAAAAGGACATTTGATGAAGTACCGACAAAGACAAGGGAGACCGGAATGGCCATTTCTGGCTTATAAGCTCTCATCAACCAGTAATACCCAGTCTTTGTGGACACTCAATCATATGTATGTAACTAGTCGCTATGCGACTGCCTGTGAGGGCTCGAGATTAAGTTCCAAAGCACAGCGGTTTGAGCATGTTCTGTAACTTGATCGGTGATTGTCACGCCGTCATTTATATTTTTGATCAAAACCGACAGGACAATGAGCCCGTGGCTCATTGGTAAAGCGTTCTGCACAATGATCAAAGATCGTGGGTTCGAATCCCAGGTGGTCCACACTTGGGATGGGGTATGACCGGTTGATGTCAGCTAATAAGCGAGAAATGGCCATCCCGGAACCCCTTGTCTTTTTCGGTACTCCATCATATGTATATATTACTAGTTGTTATGCGACTGCCTGAGGTCGTTCTAACTTGAGCCCCAAGGCCCAACGTGACAAGCATGTTCTGTAACTTGATCGGTTAGTGCCACTTCAACATAAAGAAAATTGCCGATAGAAGCGAATAGGTGAGGTTAAATAAGCAGTTTAAAGGAAGAAGATGCGGTTACTGGAATAAGATGTTTGTCTGGTGTTTGTGGGTGTAATTATTATATATGACCGAAAAGGCAAACACTTAAAAGCCGACATCGTGACGTTACTGAAATAGCTTGAGCTGATGCTTGAAGATGATCAATATCACAACTTTACCCAAGGAATCCTTTCTACCCATGATCTCATTCCAGTATGACAACCAAAGTTTTTCGAGATGTGTCACCTACTTTGCAGACACAAGAAAACAACCATCATTGCGATGAGAACCTTTCCGTATTTAAGGTCAACATTTGTTTTGGATGCAAACTTGAACTGATGTTTCCATGCTTCTCAATACTATAGCCTAATCTGAATAAGAGCTTGTATTTTAGGCATATAAAAAGATTTTGGATGTGCTTTGGAGCTTTTTCATGGTTTAACAGACATAGAAGGGGGCTGTGTGAACGTGGGAGTCTTTTTTCAAGGAAATTACGTTAGCTGAAAGCATAAAATGTTTTTATTCGGGAATAACTAGTGTTGTAGTAGTAATTATCATGCAGTAGACTCTCAGGATATTTCATTCACGACAGAATGCCAGCTTTGGAACAAGGCCCGTTTTGGCCACCTGCAAAAACTAAACTCAGTAAAAACTGACTACTAAATTGCTACAAATTTTCCCATTGATTTTCGATGTTCATGAAACATCAAGCACATTTTTAGAAACACTGCACGAAAATATTATTATTATTATTATTATTACTAATTATTATTACTAATTTGGTAGCAAATTACGTCTTCTTCAAAGATCATGCTTGAAGAAAGGTGATATTTTGTTTAAAAACTTTTAGAATTCCCGTGTACTTTTGAATCCCCCACCGTTAAACTTTATTTAGTTTGCAAACTATAAGAAAATTGCAAACTTCTTCAAGGTATTAGGAAGATTTCATATAGTGCTCATAAAAGTTTACATTAGATGTGAATTATATTGAACACTTTACAAGCAGAATTAATAAATGTAAAGTTACAATGCTTAACAAATGGAAATTTCACAGTCTTAAAAATCTCATGATTAGAAACTTTTTAAAACAAAAATATACCCATTTTTCAAGCTACCACCTGCGTACAAGAAATAAATATTTTAGTGCATGTTTTTTAAAAATATATTTACATTTGTAATGGCAACGAAAATCACGGGGACAAAAAGCGTAATACTTAAGTGGTCATTTTTACAGAGTGTCGTTTATGCTGGCCACGGAAAATTAGCTCATTAAATAGGCAACATCCTGTTGTTAATTAAATATCTTTAGAGTATACTAAGCAACGATTAATATTACAACTTTAATTAACTAATCTCTTCAAAATAAATACACGTTTCAGAATTTTGACTAAAATTTCATGCGATGGCACATCTACTGTACTCGTTATATTTCAGTTATTTGTGGCTAGGAGTACGCGAAAAGCCTTAAAAATCCTAACCTGCCTACATGATGCGAACCTTGCGAAGGAAAACACCGAATACCATTCTGTTAACCTAAGCACTTGTCAGTGATAGCGTTGCGAGGGAACAGGGACAACTTGCTGATAGCTGCGCACAGCGAAATCCAGGCTCTGCATAGTGCTCATCAACTTTCCATCTCACTGTAACTATTTGTATTGCACGCGGATGATTCAGAGGTTATCGTTAGTCATCGCGCTACCGAGAGTTCGTCACCGTGGGTAGGCCGTGGTTAAAGGCCATGCAGCCCATCGATAGGTAAATAATGGCCCAACACTGCTGTTACATCTGTCACTACCAAGCAATGAAAGCAAAAAAGGCACTTCTGTACGTGGAGCTTAGTGGTCGGTAACTAGACCAAGGGGTTCAAACTTATTTTGCTTATCGTGCTCGGGTAGAGACCGGTGTGGAAACTACAACGAGTTACAGAAAGTATAAAAGTGCTTTGGCGTGGTTCGCAAGCTGGCCTAATTGCAGGACGGAGAAATAGAGTTCTCTGGTGCTCTAGGGTTCCAGTCCAAGGCCTTCGATCCCAGCAAAATGGTGGAGAAAAATTAGAAATTAATCGCACTGGAGGAATTTCCAGTGTTTTCTCGAGCTGGGATCGAGATATGGCTGGTATACAACGCAAAAAAGACAGAAAACGGTCACTTGGCCATTGTTGTTTCTTTTGGTTATATTAAGTCCAATCGAAGAATTGAAAAGCAGGGGTTTGTTGATGCTCGTCCGATTTTAAAGATGATCAGTCATTATTTTTTGAAACTTAAATATGTATTAATAGTTGTATTCGATGTCAAAAGAGTTAAGGTCGTCAATGGCCTATCAAGCAAACAAATTTCCACATTTTCACTTACTCTTAAAAGTTAAATTTCATCAGTATTACGCAGACGAATGTGTAATGCGCACACAGTTTTATATTATTATGGCTAGTGGGTGTCAATTTTAAAGTTTTTTAAAGAAGGATAACCGTATAAAAGTGGACAGATCGAAGTCACAAGCAGATAGAATAAAAACATGCCCCAGGAATTTCATTAAAGCTAACAAAATATTTATGTAGCAATTTCTGTCGATCCTTTATATTTTCCGAGATTTATATAGGCGGTGAAAGTTTGGCTACGTCCGACAAAAGAGGTTGCCTTTTATTCAACTGCTACATCATACTTGAAACAGTGCAGCCTACTTAAAATTTTAATTACTCTAGGACAAAATTATGGTATGTGAGCGATGACGACAGTTCGACCGTCGAATTCCGACGATGTCCACCGTATGCTCCACACCATGGTGGCGCAGGGACGGTGACTTTGCGCGTGAATTAGTTTTAAAGTGATAGTAGACTTGCGCTGCATCTACCGCACTCTCTCCTCCTCCCTCACCTGAGCCCAGTGTCAAGACAGAGTCAAGAAGACCGGAGGCGGGAGAAGGGACAGGTGGCTGGTGCGACCGGGTCCCCTAAGCCCTAGCCACCCCCTAGCTGTGCCACCACATCCCCATGTTCGGCATTTGTTAGCGGAGTGCAACCCGAATAACACATGCCGTGCCCTAATATGACCCCCGTGTTGGTCCAACGCATCTACCACGTGGCCCGTTTAGGGGGCACATGTAAGCGATAGGGTTCATTTAAGCAAGCAAACATATGCAGGGTCTGTCAAGGCCCATCCTTGAGTATTTTGTTTCTTAGGAAACAGCCAGCGTTAACTGAAAGTTCTCGTCACAGAAAAAAGGTTTTATTCACTATATTTTTTACAGCGGTCCCTGTTCTACACGGGGTCGTAGCGCCACTTAAATGATAGCCTACTTTCAACCAATGAGGTTGCCATCATACAGAAGGTCTATTTTGGTTGTACAAATGGAATCGAATTGCACCGAACAGACTCCAGAATTTAACGCGAAAGGAGTAGACGCGATCGCTGGAACAGGAAACATATTCGCCTAAAGTTTCTGCTTCATGCTCCATCAGATCCAGCATCAGATACAGGTAATGAATGCCAAAAAGATAACTTTACTGAGGCACTGTACTTTAAAGTTTCCTGTCTTCAAGTCCTCTTGGCTACATATGGTTATTCAGTTAGTTATATTCAGAAGTATAGCAATCTGCTACGAACAAAATTGACGGAAAAATTGCGAAGAAGTAGACGCGATTGTTGAGGCAAGACCTTTATTCATCTGACGTTTCAGATTCACCCTTGAACTTACCATCAGAGACAGCCTCAGAGAGGGGTAATTCAAACACAGAGCGTTGCAGTACTAACAGGATATAGTCACTATGCTACTGCATACTTATGACAATAACCGACTCTCTTTTTATTGAGGATGATTGCTCTGTTGTGGGATAACTGCTTGATGGTCGGCATTCGAGTAGTTAATCTTTGCTCTTTTATCAACCGTACTGGAGGTTGGCATGATAATTACTTGGCCAATTAGCACTCCGACCCTGACGTCGGAAAAATTTAACCAGCCCCCGTGTTGTTAGTTAGGCTGCCCAAGCCAACTTTCAGCACTGAATATGGAGAGGGGAGGTAAGTGCACTGGTTTGTAGACGGAGAGCAGTGAATCACAATTAAAATAGCTGGTGGTTCACGCGATCGTCACCTCTTGCGAGTATTTCGGCCAATTCGAGCTTGAAAGTTTGGCTGGGTCTCATCGAATGAGCCGCGACTTGAGAGTCGGCATCAGTTCTGTGTAGTGCTGCCGCGTGTTCGTCCATCCGCGTCCAGAGCAGTTGTCCAGTTTCTCAGACGTAGTTACCTTGCCTGTAACCGCACCAGATGCGACAAATGAATCAAGACGTTTCTTGTCGTTGCAGTGGGTATTTTTGCCGCATTACCTGGTGCTTAATGGTTGCCTCCGGTCTGTGTGCAATGTCCACTCCAAGTGGTGTTAGAAGGCAGCTGACAGGCCCTGAGATTTCCTTAGGGTCAGTGCGCAGACGAACACTGGTTCTTTTCTGCTTTGATTAATTTCTGAGGAAATTGATGCGCAAACATGGAGTATAATCCTCCGGAACGGACCTTTTTAAGCTCGGCCTGAAACTCCATATCAACATTTGAGTTGAAACCCACCAGCTACTGCCATAGAACCGCGTAATCTTCACAAACTGCCAGCAGGCAGTCAGTATGTTTTTGGTACATGTGCTCTCAGTATGGTAAATACTTACGTATTGGTTCCCTTCCCAGTGTTGGTGAAATAAAGGGCCAAGTAATTATCACGCCAGTGTCCAACACGGATGATGAAATACAGGTGATTCACGACTCGAATGCCGGCTACCAAGCAGCTATCGCACTGAAATGAATTGCCCTCGGCGAAGGTGTCATACGTATGCGGGAGCATAGCGACTGAATCCTATCAATACCGCAACTCCCTCTGTAGGAATTACCCACAGCCTCTGCTGTCTCTGACGATGGGTTCTAGCATGAACTCGAAATGTCAGCCGAAGCGAGTTCTTGTTCCAGCTGTCGCGTTTAATTCTTCTCAACTACTTCCTGAAACTCGAATTTTCGCTTGTGCCGGCAAATGGACTTCTGTTTTTCCGAATTTGCAGCGAAAGTCTGTAGTGAGCACATGAGCACAAAAAATACATGACAAGACCCTGTTGTGATAAGGATTCATAGTAACAACAAGAACGCACCTCTTCTGACACGAGATCTCTGTCATTTTTGTTGCACTCATGCGTCAATTCTAGGCTCGTTTTCAAGACATTGTCGGCCAACTCCTAAAACAGAAAAGAGGCGTAGAAAAAACCTTGAAGGACAGACATTTTAAGAGGAGCCGGGTACTACCAATAATTTTCTCCTTAGAAACTTTTTGTGGACCGTCAAATAACGTAGTCATCTGGGGATGCCAGCTGATGAAATGTCATGAGCAGGAGCAGTTTGTCAAAGTTTGTTACGAGTAAAAACTAGTAAGGATTAACTTTTATTCGTCGATGAACGCTCACTGATCGCTAACGGAACTCAACCGTTCCGAGCTGCCTTGAGGCTCACTCTTGATCCCCACCAGCAGCCGCACAGTGGCTATGAGTAGAATAGGCAGATGAACATTGCCGGTTCGAATGGGCATTTCTGGCTTATTAGCCGTCATCAGGCAGTCATGCCCAACCCCGGGCGCTGTGGCACCCGGGGATAGCACCTTAGCACGGGGACTGCCCGCAATACAGGTGGATTTTCACCGAATTTCAGATAAATTGGAGTTAGGCGTAAGTTTAAGGTTAGTTTTTAATTGTAATGTGAGGGTTTAGGGTGGGGTTGGACGTAACATTAGGACTAAGTTTTTTTAGGTTCAATTTAGGTTAAGCTTTTAGGGTTTGGACATGGAAATAGTTATCCCCTCCTGGAATTATGTGCAGAGCCACCCCCATTACTTGGGCGGGCATAGGTAAACAAGCTTCTGAACTTAATATCCCCCTATCTGAATGCTCGCGCACAATGAGTTGAAATTTCCGATTTTATCTCCAACCCCACGCATGTGACGACTTGAGTTATTCAGGGTAGCGTGCTCGGCCTGCTTCTATTTTGCCTTTTTGTGAACGATGTTCCTGATTGTTTTCAGTATGGTAGGCCCTTTATGTACGCTGACGATTTAAAAGTTGCCTATCGATATAAACCGGCCGATCGCCACATCGTGCTTGAGCTCTTAAAAAAAGGATCTACAGACCTTCGCTCAGTGGTGTCGCACATGGTGCCGTTCGCTTTCTTGGCACAAGTGCTACGTTATAGTAATTGGTGACAACCATCAGCCCCACCTTAGCATAGACGGTCACGATCTAAATATGCCCGGAGTTATAAAGGATCTGGGCATATCATATTCTAGTAGTCTTAATCTGTCAGAGCACTGCGCCCTGATTGTCTCGAAAGCACGCCAAACTACTGGGTTTATTCTTAGAAATTTCAAAACCGTCAATATTAGAACCAGCCTTTATACAATGTATGTCAGACCTAGTCTGGAATACTGCGCGTTTCTATTTAGCCTTCTGCACGCTAGTAAACGGAAGAAGGTAGAATCAGTCCAGCACTTCTTTACTAAAAGAGTTTTCTATTCAGAATACCGAAACCTGTCCTACCAACAACGCTGTGAGCTTACAAGCCTTGACCCGCTGTGGCTTCGCAGATTACATAAGGCTCTTTCTACTGTTTAAGCTTTTGAATAGTCGTACCTTTAACCCCCTTACAACTCTGAGGTAGATCGACCACTCTCGGCGCACCAGTCATCGAGATGTACTTTTATTTCTTCTTCTGGCACGCACCGTTAGATACCGTCAGTTTTTTGGTAAACGCTATAGCAATCTGGAATAAGCTACCCAGAAGTATCCAAATTCAGCAAAGTTATCCTTTGTTTAAGAGAGCTGTCACTAGTTTTCTGCATTCAGGACACCTTCCACGAATTTTGGGTGCGAACTCGATGGAAGCTCTCTTCCGTTCTGATGGCGATCATGGACTCTGAATCCTGTGCTGAGGGCAATATTGCTAGCTCTGCAGTCCGTAATCGACTTATTCCTCAGTTGACAGCGAGCCGCCATCCGCCGACATACCTGCTGGTGCAGAATACCTGACCCACAACAATGAAAGGAGAAGTACTAAACCGTGCACCTGTGTCAACCCTTCCCTGTCCTAAACTTTAATCACTCAATAAACTGCAGTTTTTTCTCCTGAAAACACTTGAAAGAACGATCAGGATTTTTTTAAACTGTCAGTTTGATCCTCTAATGTATATCTTTTTTGAACTTGCCTGTAAACTGGCAATAAATAAATAAGGTAGTGGCAGGCGACCGCTCACCGATCGGTTACAAGACTCACTCGTTCCGTTGTTCCTTGGGGCTCACTCTTGACCCCCACCAGTAGCCGCACAGCGGCTAAGGGATATAGGCAGAATAACAGGACCGACAAAGACAAGGGAGACTGGAATAGCAATTTCTGACTTATTGGCTGTCGTCAACCAGCCATGCCCAACCCCAAACGGTAACCCATCTGAGGCTCGAACCCGCGACCTGTTGATCAGAATTCGAAAATTCTAACCACTTAGCTACGGGCTCGTTGTCTTGCCGGTTTCGATCGCTTTAGGTATAACTGACTGGCGACGGCTGCTAAACCAGAAATAGCCATTCCAGTCTCCTCTGTCTTTGTCAATCATGTTTTTTAGACAGCATAAGTCACCATCACCTAAAACATAAGGTGGATTGGTGCTTTCCGGATACTTGCCAGTTTCTTCCTTTGGCTGAAAAGCAGTGCCCACGGAGTTCGTAGGTGGACCTCCTTCGAGACTTGCCAGATGGGTTGACGAGGCAGAAGTGTCATGCGCATATGGAAAGGTGCAGAGCAGGGTCAGCTAATCAGAGGGATGTATTTGCACGACCGTTCGAAACAACAAGTTTATGCAAATTCGCCTGCTGCAGGGCATAAGAGCCTGAAGCTAGGCACGCAGATGTACTTTTAGGCCAGGCTGCCTTTTAAAGCGTGCGACTCCGGAATCTAACTGCAATTTACGCAGGTTTATTAGCATGCTGGGTTCCCCATGGGGAATAGGAGTTCTCCACACGGGGTTTCATTACGACTTTTATCAAGACCATTCATTGAACGTGAATACCTTGAAAAGGTGCCGACAACGTTTGAAAATACTAACTGCTGTGTGAATAATACAACATGTTAATTTTGCATAAACCATGTTTGTTATAAGAGTGAAGAAGGGTTTTTGACGTAGAGAGCTAGTGCGCAGTCGGGCAGAAAAATAACACTGCAGCGTCCACATTGTGAACAGCAAACCTTACTGTCTACTCAGTAAGATAAAACAAAATAAAACTTCAATTAACATAGGGAATTTTCGATTACTTCTATCAACGGATGCAGGAAAATGTCAAACCAAAAGGTTATACATTATGCCGAAACATTTTTATGGGTAGTCGAACATACCTAATGAGCAATAACTTCTAAAAATGACCTCAGCAACAGCCAAGGAATACATACAACACATAGTTGGTTACTATTTTTGGGACGCTCTCTCATGGACGTCTTGAGACCCGGATAGAAATTTGAATCGAAACCGTACAATCAAGGGACTCCCAGAAATAGCAAACACTTCAGGCGTGGTGTGTTTTAAAGGTTTTCCTGCACTCTGAAAGGCTTGGGGCATGCAGAGAAGGGCAAGGCAATTGACTAGGGTTCAAACTTACGACAAACCCCTTCTCGAGGCAGGAGATGCTGCGAAGGTAGTCAAGTGTTTCGATGTTACTTTCCACCCTTTCCTAAAGAGCGAGGAAGAAGGAAAAAAGACTTAAAGTTTGAATTGTATTTCTTGCTATTGTGACAATCGTCTGAGACCGTAGGCAAGTTCTGAAAAATCCCGCCCGGGCTTCGTTTCGACCACTCTATCTGCTAAATGCTGGGAATAAGCCATGCAGACAACAAAGAGGGGACATGTTTTTCTAAATTCATCACAACAGCTAGAATCTGCAGGTTGCCTGACAAAAAAGACAATAAACTATTTCCATGTGATTAGGAGGTGGGAGTTTGTAGGTCAAATAATCTGACGAAACGTTAACCCATGCCTTGTATGACCACACTAGAAACATACTATACATTAAAGGGGAAACTAATGTTTAGGTATGGAGGTGGTACAGATAAATGGCATAGAGGCTTCCATGTACGATCCCCTAGACCACTTCTGTCGTTCTTATCTGCGACAATTTCGCTTCTTGTAAGGCAATGAAATAACAAACGCATCCTCCAATTCAGAAGTAACCAGCCCATCGGTCGCAGACGCAGTTGTGTCAGAACGCTCTCCCAACGGGTTCAAACGAAGACGCGAGAAAGAAGGATGTGAAATACTTACACACCCTATTCACAACCAATGGTTATCCCCGATCCTTCATACGTGAGAGCGGAAGAAAGCCTACCCATTGAGCTATCTAATGAAGACAAACCAAAGTGTTGTCTCGCAGTCCCCTACGTGAGGAATGTTTCGGATGCAACAACAAGAACCCTGAACCCTTTTGACATTGGGGTTGGCCAATAGACAAGAATCGACTATCAGGCAGCGGAACAATCAGTGTTGGTCTACAGCATACCGTGCCAAAATTGCAGTGCGAGGTATGTTGGTGAAACGGGCAAACGCCTCTGCACAAGATTGCATGAACACCAGCTCGCAGTCAACCGCGAGGATAAAATGTCACTGGTATATGGCCACATATAACAGGAGAAGCACGATTCCACCTTTAAGGAAGCACGAGTCATCGGTCGAGCCAATGACAAGATGGCCAGACTGATGCTCAAAAGTTGGTCCTCAGTTGGCATAATCAAACAGAACTATTGATCTGCATCTGACCTAACAGGCCCTACGCACAAGGCTGCAGTCAGTCTAGATGGGGCCAAACAGCACCAGGGAACAACCCGCGGCTTCTACAAGAGCTGTTGTAACGCATCACGAGACTGAACAGGTTGCTTAAGTGGAGTGAAGACGCAGTCTTTTGAAGCGCGAACACAGGATGGGGTCGGAGTGCTCGATTGGCGGTGAAGAGGCCGATGCCCCTTCCATTCTCAAAGGCTGACCCCCATCCCCGCAGTTATTGTCATCGCATATCGTATCGTTGTCTCCCACTCAATGTCAACATCCCCTTGTCTCGACCCTGCAGTTGCCCACAGCGCTGAGCTCCCCACCGGTTATCCAACAGACATGAGAGAATTCTCCCCACTCTATATGGGATATGTCTCCTTGTAACGCCCCTTCCTTATTTTCTTTGTATGCTTTCATGCATTTATACATTCCTTACTAAAATAACTCACTTCCTACATTTCTGCCGTTTCTTCTAATGACCGTTGCATTTGCGTGATCGGCACGGCGCTTAGCGACTCTGTTCAGTACTATCACCAACCAAAAAAAACTACAGGTGCTTTACTCGCCCGTGTGTGTGTGTGTGTGTGTGTGTGTGTGTGTGTGTGTGTGTGTGTGTGTGTGTGTGTGTGTGTGTGTGTGTGTGTGTGTGTGTGTGTGTGTGTGTGTGTGTGTGTGTGTGTGTGTGTGTGTGTGTGTGTGTGTGTGTGTGTGGGGTGTG
>WEDG01005459.1:0-35109 GCA_017591395.1 Schistocephalus solidus
CAACGAAGGGGAGGAATGTCGTTTGTGAAAAATGAGGTCAAAAATAGGCTTGTCTCTCGCTGAAGAACGGACAAGCTGGGACCAATTAGAAAAATTAATGTTTTCTAGGAAAGGCTGAAATCTGGGTGAACAAAAGTTAAAAATCCAGTCAATTTCAGGCAGGTTCTTATGGTTTTGCCTCTTTAATTGGTGGACTATGCAGTCAGCAAGGTCGCATCTCGATGATGATCTCATGACCTCTACTGTCCCCTCTGCGTTTCAACCCTGAAGTCCACGATGAGTTCCTCCTCTTTCACCTCCACTGGTGTTAACAAACTGACGCTCTGACTGCTTTATTATCTCTCACACAACAAGAAGCGTTCCGCACCCTCATATGTTGTCAGCAACATCACAATACTATCCCATTGCATCTAGCTATTAATTTTTTAGTGAAGCAGTTTTTTTCTCCTAGATTTTTTTAAAATTGGCGGCTCACCAAACTCCGCCTCCGATTTAACCGTAGGAGTTCACCGTGTATGTCAAAGATTGTTGACTATTGTGTTTAAAATGGCAAATCTTTCTGAATCGGTAATGCCTACCGTATTATTCATTTCTGCTGGTAATATGGCTGCTCACATAGTGCAGCAATAATCCACTTTGTATTATTTTATACCAAGATACTACGTTTAAAATGACATGGCTCTCTGGGCCTTAAGTATAAAATTTATTTATTAAAGTCCCCAGCGATTATTTTAATGTTAAAATTGAACTTCGAAACCAATTTAAAAAGTTCACAAAGTTTTCCATCATCATCGGGTGACGAATTAGGCGGGTTATAAATACATTCCTGAATCTCCTTTTGCCAGGGCGATATAATAATGGATGCGAGCAGTTATTACCAGAGAATGGCGTAACGTCTAAATCAAATGGGAAGTACTTTAATGAAGATTTAATATAGAGAAAACAACCACCACCACTCTTACTAATGCGGTCTTGACGGTAGAGATCGTACTGGTCTATGACAAGCAAAGAGTCGGAAATTAAGGGATGGGTCTAAGATTCAGTTACACATAAAACATCAGGCATTAACTCGAAAGCAATGGCTCTTAATTGGGCCATCTTATTTACTACAGATCTAGTATCAAGTAATATGACATCTAGGGTAGTTCGAGTATCCTAACTATGGTTATCGTTATTGATAAAAAAAGTTGGAGGTGGGTAATAAAGTTGGAAGTAATTGTGGTTTTAAAGTAACTTCCAACTGCGCCAGAACGATTGGTATAAGGAAGGTCATTAAAAAAAGGCTGAGAGGGATATCTTAAAGGTGAAGGAATAAAACTTTTCGGTATTGAACCACCATAGGGGGTTAAGACCGGGGTATGCCAGTTGGTAGTTAAAACGGAATGGCGGGAAGTTAGATGGAATATAGAGGCTGGTGGGAGAGGACAAGCAGCTATAAGAATTAAGTGCTGGAAAGTCGGGTCTTGTAAACCGGTTAACATGGTAAGGGTTATTTACCTGTTGGAGAGGCTTGGTTAGCTTTGGAGAAGGCAGTATGCGATAAATGAGAACTGCACTATCTTGCTTTTCGGTCTGAATTGGATTTACGTCCTTCGGACAACCTGCCTTAGGTGATTTAATTGGGAATATAAGATGAACTGTGTGGTTAAATACGTTGACTTTGAATTCAGATGATTATGGATTTTATATTTGAAGAACGTCATTTACGCGATGCGGTTCAGGAAAGTTCACGGACAGGCCTGGAGAACTGCGTTTAAGAGGGGAAGCTGTCAGTTTTAGTGCTTTTGACGGGTTAGGTGGTATAAATGCTTTATAAAGCGTTGCGGACATTACAGGTGGGCTGAAAGCACTGGAAAATTCACGGTCACAAGGACCTAGATTGTGAAGCTTTCGTGTTTACAGATGACATAAGTTCAGTTCAGCGTATTTAAGGGAAATAGGCTTACGCATTTGAACTTCCTTTTTTTTTACTTCAAAATCGCAAGAATTAGAAGCAAGGAAAAGAAGTCACAGTCAAGTGAATGTAGACCGATTTGAGTAGTAAACTGGTCTTTTTGAGGTTAAGAAGTCACATAGTCTTCCTGGTGCTGCAACATATGTATGTCAAGCCGATGTTTGAATGGCTGCACAGACTGAGATATAACAATCACCTGATGTAGGTTATTCCATTGTTTCACGACACGTTTGATGAAAAATACTTTCTCATATCCAATCTTCCTTGGTGTATACATAGTTTGGATGGATGACCTCGGAGATTGGTCGTAGTGGCAAGTTGGAAAAATTCATCACACAGGAAGGTGCAATCCATGCCATGCGCGGTACGGAAGGTTTGTATCAGGTTTCCGCACAACTGCTGCGGAGGAAGTTCAAACTAAACATACTGCGAAAATCGTTAGAAAACCCCAAAATGCTATATGGCTACATACGGAGTACAAAGAGAATTCAGGAAATGATTCCTGCCCTTAGGTCCGCAGACGGAAAATTGGAGACCGACGATCAGGTTAAAGCATCCCTTCTTTCAAAATTCTTTCAGACCATTTTTACCCGAGAGCCTAATAATTTTGCTGCTATTCCAACAGTTCGTCAACCAATGTGTACACCTCATTTTTTTTCCTTATCCACCTCCTCCTCATCCACAACAGAGGACCTAGATCTAGACTTTTAACCGACCATAGTTTGAACCGAATTACTTCGTATAAAGCCTGCCAAGTCGCCTGGGCCGGATAGAATTCCTGCATTAGCACTAAGAGAACTTGCTGATGAACTGTGTTTACCATTGTCCATCATATTCAAAAGTCATTTGAAGAAAGCAAACTCCCGGAAGAATGGAAGTGTGCATTCATCGCCCCGATCTATAAAGGAGGTTCACGACTGGACTGTGAAAATTACCACCCTGTCAGTTTAACTTGCATAGCGTGTAAAATAATGGAGCGTATTATCAAGAGGCACTTAATGCGTTATCTGGAAAAAAATCAAATCCTATGTGATGTCCAACACGGCTTCCGTCCAGGACGTTCCTGACTCACGAGTGCCCTTCAGTCGCACGAAAAATGGACAAATGCAGCAGATAAGGGTCATCCAGTTGATTTTATATATTTTGACTTCAAGAAGGCCTTTGATAGTGTACCACACGGGCTTCTTTTACAGAAGACTTGGAACGTCGGAATTCGTGGATAACTTTTCAATTGGATAAAGTTTATTGTCTTTCAGAGTACAGAGAGTTGTAGTTGGAAACTCTAGCTCGGAATGGGCAAAAGTCGAAAGTGGTGTTCCACAGGGTTCTGTTTTGGGCCCTTGACTCTTCCTAATCTATGTAAAAGACTGTCTCAATGACCTAGATTGTCAAGCTGTCATGTTCGCATATGATATAAAAATATGGACTGAAGTCAGCTGCGCTGAAGATGCAAAAGGGCTACAAACGAATATCAACCAACTGAATGCCTTGTCGGCCAGGTGGCTTCGTAAGTTTAATGTATCCAAGTGTATGATCTTACACATAAGCACCGGTCAAGCAGTATCTCGGAAACATTATTTCTTGTTTGATGGCACTTCGTTAAAAAAGGTGGATGCACACCAAGTTTTGGACATGTGGACAACTGCGAAATTGATGCCTTCCGAACACTGTAAGAAAGCAGTCTAGGCGGCAACATGTACACTGCATTGGATCAGATGTGCGTTTAAAATATTTTCCCTGATCTCTTTGGAAAAGTCTTTAATATCTTTGTGAGAACACATTTAAATTACAGAATACCAGCCTGGATACCGTGGAGGAAGAAAGATGCCGACCTCCTCGAACAGATGCATCGGAGAGCAACGAAGAAGGTCGACGGTCTTAAGGCTTAAACGTACCAAGACAGATTGAAAACGCTTGACATTTTTATTCTTTCTTGCAGGCAATTATGGTGTAGCCGGCTCTGGACATTCTGCGTTCACCGGGGTCATTATTCCTGCCTGAGATCGGAGGATTCCCTCGCGTTTGCCTGCACAAATCATCTGCATTGTCATCCTTACAAGGTCAATAGCAAACGCACGAAATTGAACCTCAGAAAGCTTTTCTTCAGCCAACGAGTGGCACCAACTTGGACACGTTGCAAAGCAAAACGGTTACTGCCAACAGCATTTCTGATTTTAAAATAAGGTTTGATGGCATAATATTTGACAAAAGACGACTCTCACAACATAATAACTTAAAAACAGCCATTTTAACTCTTACGGAATCTACCTTTCTTCCACAATTTTTTCGACAATAACAGTGAAAATACATTCGAAGTTATGTTATGCTTTGACTCAAAAACATTTTAGATGTCCAAAATTTAATATTGACTGTACACATGCAATGATAACTTTACATTGACAGTTGGATTGTTAATTTTGACGAGGGCCACCGTATGCTCCACACCAGGTGGTGAAGAAACGGTGACTGGCGCGTGAATTATTTTTAAGTGATAGTAGCCTTGTGCGGCAGCTACCGCACTCTCTCCTCCTCCCCCAACTGAGCCCGATGTCAAGACCGAGTCAAGAAGACCGGAGATGGAGAGGCGCAGGTGGCTGGCGCAGCCAGAGCCACCACTGGGCGTACCACCACACCTAGATCGGATCCCACGGAGTGGGAGTTGCATAAAGGCCACATTAAGAAGGAGCCATTGCAGCCTGACTTTCAGTCCACCAGTCAGCCACTACACACAAAACACACAATTGGGCTGACCAGGTGGTCCGAGTTATCCCGTTAGTTGCGACCTTCCAAGCCATGGCTTTTAGCGCACCGTGATAGTTTTAAGCACGTCAGATTGTTTATAGTGAGGAACATGCGCTGAGCTGTCGACCTCACTCTCTCCCCCACCCCCAAGATCAGACCACTGTCCGAGCCGGTCAGTCGTCTGATGTGGGAGTGGGCGCATTGGCTGACGGATTGGTATACCCGTCTTCGCGCGCTACAGCAAGACCTGGCCCCCATAACGCACACACCATTATTCACTAACTCAGGGGATATGGAGGAGCCGTCGCCATCTGACTCCCAGTCCACTGGTCAGCCACTCAACACACACAGCACATACACTGAGCCGACGGCGTGGTCTGGTGGAAGCATCAGATTGGCAGCCTTCCCAACCACGGTTTCTAGGAAACCGTGATATAATCTGGTAAATGGTGATTGTGAGGGTGTTGTTGATATATTGGTGTAGGTAGTGTGCGATGATGTAGCTTACTTTCCGTTTGTTTTTCCGCAGGTTTTCCTGGAGGCGCATGTGTCCTAATAGGCCCATGCAGTGTGTAAATGTGCGGTAGCAGTGAGTGCAGTGAAGGTGGGCACGTCGACTGTATGTTGGAACCCCAAGCACTGGTTCGACAGACTCCATGCGATGTATTCGCAGGTGACCAATCAGGCCGATGCGTGAGTTGTAGTTGCGGGCGCAGTGTGTGCAGGAGAAATCGGTAGAGGCTAGGGGGGGGGTGTGTCATTCATGGTGTGGGTGGCAGGGCGGGAGCGGAGGGTGTGCATGGTGTCGGTGTTGTCGGCATTGTGGTGAATTCCGCTGTCAGGGATGTGCATGTAACCGAATAGGCCCATGCGATGAGTGAATGCACGATTCCATGACGGCAGTGGAGGCGGCGATCTCTGCTGTGTGTTGGTGCTCCAGGCACTGGCTCACCAGTCCGATGGATTCACAAGTGACCGACCAGGCTGCTGCGTGAGGTGAATGTGCGGTCGCAATCAGGACAGCTTAGGAGAGATTCCCATCGCTGATGGTGGTGGTGGTAGTGAAGGTGAAGGCGGTGCTGGTTGCGGTGGTGGTTGTTGTGGTGGTTGCGGTGGTGGTTGTTGTGGTGGTTGCGGTGGTGGGGATGACAGGCGATGAGTAGAGGGATGTGGTCTCTATGATGGTGGGAGTAATGGAATTGATGCCAGGAGTGAGGGTGAGGGAGTCAGACGGATAGTTGGCAGAATTTGACGTATAACTTGGAATTTTCGGATTGTTGAGGCATTGCGTCCGAAGATGTCCAACCAGGCCGATTCTCGCGCGGAAGATGCGTTGACAGCGCGGGCATGTGGGCAGGGCCTGGGCATCGACGATGTTAGTCCGGGGCACTGGTGACTTTCGTGCCATTCATTTTGCCTTGGTGGCGGTGATCCGATTGGCCTCATAGATTGCTGAACCAGTCTTCACGGATCTTCTCCATGCCAGTCTATCCTGGGCGAGGTCCTCCCAGGTTGCCGGGTTGATTTGCAGTTGATTCAGAGATTTCTTCAAAGTGTCCTTGTAGCATGGTTTTTGACCTCCCTGCCGGTGAGAACCCGTAGCGACATCTCCGTATACAAGTCGTTTGGGTAGCCGCTCGTCGTTCATTCTTACCAGGTGGCTGATGATTCCGATCCGCTCCAGGACTTCCTAGCTTGGTTCGAGTAGACGGTCCAGGTTTCCGCTCCATAAAGGAGTGTCGTCAAGACGACGGCCTTGTAAATCTTCAATTTTGGGTTCAGGTGAATACCGTGGCGATTCCACACGAAGGCCTGCAGCCGGCTGAAGGTCTGACTAGCTTTGGAGATCCGTTGGGCAACCTCGTCATTGATTCTCGTGTTGCGCGACAGCGTGCTTTCCAGATAAGCCAAGGTTTCCATGTTTTTGAGTTGAGCACCGTTGACATTGATTCGAGGAGCATTTTATTCCACGCTGGGCTGCGGCTGGTGCATGACAACCATTTTGGCTGTACTGATTGTTAACCGAAATCGGCGCAGCCTGCGCCGAAGACGTCCATACTCCTTTGCATGTCCTCCTCCGTCACGGTGTTATGGGCACAGTCGTCCACGAAAAGAAAATCATGGACTGTACCAGTAGACATGCGCGTTGAAGCTTGCATACGCCGACTGTTAAGAGGGTGCCCGTCATGTCTGCAGGCGATGCGGAGTCAAGGCTGCCCATCACGGTAGGCGTCCATCAGCATAGCCGAGAACATGAGACTGAACAGAGTGGGAACCAATACGCAGCCCTGCTTCACTCCGTTGGTCACTGCGAATGCTTCATATACCGTCGCGTTGTCAGTGACGCGTTCCATCATCCCGTCATGAAGCGGACGCACCATGTGCGTGAACCGCACAGGACAGCCGAATTTCTGCATGACTTTCCACAGTCCATCACGATTCACCCTGTCAAAGGTTTTGGTCAGGTCCACGAAGGTAGTGTATAGGTGAGTTCACATCTCCTGGCACTTCTTGTAGCTGGCGGGCGGCAAAGATCATATCGGTTGTTCCGTGTGTCGGCGAAAGCCACATTGGCTTTTCCGGGAGCAGGCCCTGCTCTAGGTGACTGATCAGACGATTGAGAAGGATACGGGCGAAGATCTTCCCGGCGATATTGAGAAACGAGATGCCTCTGTGATTATCACAGAGTTGCCGGTTCCCCTTTCATTTGTAGAGATGGTCGATGGTCGAGTCTTTTAAATCCTGAGGAACTTGTCCTTGGCGCCACATCTCCGGGAAGAGTGTTGTGAGTTGTGATATCAGCCGGGGCCCACCGTGCTTTTAGACTTCCGGTGGGATTATGTCGGGTCCCGGTGCTTTACCGCTGGAAATCTGCTGCACGGTCTGGATGTTTTCTGATAGGGAAGGCGGCAGATCCAGGTAATTGTTCGTGTCCACCTGAGGAAGCCGGTCAATGACAGCATCAGAGATGGCTGATGAGCAATAAAGGACACTTCTGAAGTACGCGGCACAGCGCTTCCGAATTTGCGATTTCTCTCTCAGAAGTGTTGTGCCGTCAGAGCTGAGCAGTGGTGCGGTCCCCTAAAAACACGGGCCTTAGATGGTCTTGATGACTTTGAAAAAGATTTTCATTTCATTGCGGTCCGCATACCCTTGGATTTCCTCAAAATTTTGGATCATCCAGACATCCTGCATTTCCCGCACCCGTTGCTGTACAAGGCACCGGCATCTGAAGAAGGCTGCTTTGGTGGTGTCAGTCCGAAGGTCCAGGTAGGCTTTGTGTAGTCTTTTTTCTCCGCGAGTAAATTGCTGATGTCGGCGTCATTGTCTTCAAACCAATCCTGGTGTTGACGGCGTGCACGTCCGAGGAATTCGAGGGCGGTGGACTGGGATGCCGTTTCGCAGTTGACACCATCGTGTTTCCACGGTAGCATTATCAGCTGGAGCATGCAGGTCCTCCAGTTTTTATGTTATTTGGTTGCTGAAATCAAAACAGTGAGTATTTAACTTACCTGGTGGCCACTCACCTTGGAGCCTTCGTCGGGGTTGCAGTCGGAGCTTCATCTGGGAGATGACAAGGCAGTGATCTATCCAACCATTGGTATCGCGGATCGCCTTGGTTACCAGCACGTCCTGTCTATCTCGCCTCCGGACGAGAACATAGTCCAGCAGATGCCATTGCCGCGACCGAGGGTGCATCCACGTGGCCTTCTCCCGCGTCGGAAGGCGGAAGAAGGTGTTGGTCAGCAGTAGACGGTGTTCCGCACACGTGCGCAGAAGAAGGAGGCCGTTATCGTTACAGCTACCGAGACCGTGGGGACCCAGCACTCCCTGCCAGGCAGTGCGGTCTGTCCCCACGCGGGCATTGAAGTCACCAAGAACAATTAACCTGTCCACATTCGGCACAGTCATCAGCAGGGCGTGCAGGTCCTCGTAGAATTTGTTCTTCGCCCTATCAGAGCTCGTCATTGGGGGAGCGTAGGTGCTGATGATAGTGGCGAACTGGTCTCCCTGAAGAGGCAGGCGGAGGCTCATCAGGCGATCATTGATACTCTGTGGCAGACAGGGCAGACGTTCAACAAAGTCGTTCCGGATGGCAAAGGCCACACCAGCGTCGCGTCGCACTGCCTTTGGCAGGCCGCTCCAGAAAAAGGTGTAGCCGGCACCCACCTCCTCCAGCTGACCCTGCTCAGAGAATCAGGTCTCGCTGAGAGCAGCAATGTCCACCGTGTAGCGTGCCAGTGTGACAAGCGCCGTCCTCCGTTCAGGCCTGTTGCTCCTAGGATTGTCTGAAAGGAAACGAACATCCCAGGCTGCTTGTGTGAGTGGACTCATCCGCTCAGCCTGGAGGGTATGGCGAGGGGGATGGGGACGGGGGTATTGTTGTTTGTTTGAGTTTTACGACCGCGTATTATGCAATCTGCGAGCCGCGGCTGGCTGCAGAAGACGTGATAACCAGCATTTGTTTAGGGCACCTTTTCTAGCCCCTTCCTCCGCGAGGAGGCAAACAGTGCTGTCCCTAAATAGGGCTGCTTGGAAATCCCAGACGGCTGCCGATTTCCACTATTGATGACGGTTTTGTTTTAGTTGGAGAATGACCCGAGTTAGCCTGGGTCACCTACGGGGTTGCTGTCGCCCCCACCGTTGAACTTTTTGAGAGGGGGGAGGTGGGAAGTTTGGGAGTCAGAAATACCGGGCGTGGAGGCACACACAATACCAGAGACATTCACCTGGTTTAGCCTGCTGGTCGTGACGGTTGCCCGGGGTGTGGCCAATGGGAAGAACCCAACTTCGAGGAGCCACAGTTGAGAGTTGGGTACCAGTTAGATGTGGCCACAGGAGCATTCACCACCTGTACGAGATAAGTGGAGCGACCAAACGATATCTGTGTGGTGCTTCCCCTAACTAGTACCCCTACACCCCTAACTTTACATTAATAGGGTCATCAAAGGCAATGCCTGTAACTCTTCAAAAGTATGCAATATATCCTCTGCAGAGTCAATCTTCGCAGTCACTTTTTTATCCCCCATTTTTTCAACTATCGTCACCAACTCTTGAGAATCTTGCTACTTTCCTCTGATTTTGCAACCGTGACGATGGTCTCCAGGATCTTTTGATGATCGTGACGGATCCTGGTGTTTTTGCTTCCTTGTTGGTGAACTATGCAGTCAGCAAGGTCACATATCGGCGAGGCTCTCGTGACCTTTTCTTTACCCTCTACGATGAATTCCTCCTCTCTCACCTCCCTGATGGTTATAAACAGTAGCTCTTGCTGTTATATTATCTCTCACCTTACAAGGAGTTTTCCAAACCCACATACGTTGTCAGCAACATCACAGTATTATCCCATTGCATCGTACTTATCCCAGCAAACGTACCTTTTAATTTTTTAGAGAAGCAGCTTTTTTATCCAAGTTTCCCTTTTTAAATTGGTGGCTCATCAAAGTCCACCCCCCGATTTAATCGTAGGAGTTTAATTTAACTGCATTTTACCTAGTTTACCGTATATTCCGCAGAAGGTTGACTATTTTTAAATGGTAAATCGTTCTGAGTCAGATATGCCTACCATACTGCTCATTTCTGCTGTTCATATGGCTGTTCACATAGAGCAGCAATTATTAATTTTGTATTTATTTACACCACGAACCTAGGGTTGCAATAATTTGGCCTTCTAGGCCCCAAATATAAAATTTATTTATTTATTTATAACAAATGCTGAACTTGGTGGTGCGCGTGCTCAACACGGGCACGCCTATTTGCAGGCTCATGCCACATCCCACTCTCTCACTCCGTGGGAGACTCTTAATCTGCGCTCGAACCCGCCTCCGGTTTTCTTGCCTATATATTGACACTGCAACCACTGATGTTCTGAGACAGCCATCTTTTTGTGATTGCTATCCCTAATTGCATGTATATATCTGCCGTATATCGCCGAATATCGACATGTCGAGACACAGTTCATTTCTGTTCAGTTTTATTAACCTGTATATCGACTTTGTCCTCCTTGTCAAAATATGCCAAATATCGACATGTTGAGATTTGTCGACATAGGCGAAAGAGGTTTCGTTACTTCCTACGCTACCCCTCATTGAAAACGAATATAAACGGCACGCTCATTATTAGTTCGGACGTAAATAATTATCGAGGCGTTCACAAAACCCCGGCTCTCGCAAAACTTCTTGAAAAATTATTTTTAATCAAATTCTCGACTTTTTGCCAAGAAAAATAAGCTTTTTAAGCGACTCACAATATGGTTTTCTACCTGGGAGATCATGCGAAGTGTGTCACTTAGCTTTTCTTAACCTCGTCACTTCCCTTCGTAACGAGCAACAGTCAGTGGTTGTGATCTACTTTGACCTGAGCAAAGCCTTTGACAAGGTACCGCATAGACGTCTTCTAGTGAAACTGGAAGCCCTTGGCATCCGGCCTCCTCTCCTTGACTTCATTGGTTCCTACTTGTCTAACCGCAGCCAGAAGGTCCTAGTAGGTAATAGCTATTCGACGCCTCAACCGATCACGAGTGGCGTTTTTCAAGGCACCGTTCTAGGTCCCCTTCTCTTCATCCTGTACATTAACGAAATTTCAGCTTTACTCACAAACTCACAAAATTTCGTTTACGCTGACGATCTCAAGTGCATTTACTCATTTTCTAAAGACACTGCTAATAGTTGCGTTGACAAAATCAACACTGATCTACTTATGCTCTCACGTTGGAGCTGTACTTGGCAGATGCAATTTTCTCCATCCAAGAGCAGTTTCATGTATTTTGGCCGCGCCAAGCTTCCTGGACCCCTAGTATTTCAAAAATAGTACACTTTTTAGAACGATCAACCATAAAAAGACTTAGGTCTAAGTTACACGAATAAGCTAGCATTATCGCCTCATGCAGATCGAATTTCTGCAAAGGCTGCACAGATATGTGGTTTTATATCACATAATTTCTTCCTTCCGGAAATAAAGTTAAACCTATACCGCATGTTTGTTCTTCCTATCCTCGAATACTGCTGTCCCCTATTTGGGCTGATGAACGCCTCTGACCGCAGTAAGATTGAAAAAGTTCAGAGGGTTTTTACTCGAAAACTATTTTCTCTTCCTGGATCCAGTTTCTCTTATACAGATAGATGCCAGTTAGCAAACATTAAATTTCTGTGTGTTAGAAGACTCGAAGCTGGTCTCTGCTTCCTGTTTCGCGTTAATTCTAGCCCAAATATCCCACGAATTAACGCTCTCACTCCGGTAAATCGACCCTATGCCACTCGTAATTCCTCCATGATCATTTCACCACCCCTTAGCTCCACAACCAACCGGTCTCAGTTTTTTGCCTCCAAATATGCTTTCATATGGAATAATCTACCACTGCAAATTAGGTTGTCGTCTAAATTAGCTATTTTCAAAACAAAATTACGCAAACATTTAACTTCGGAAGATATTAAGTCCTTATTGTCTGTTTCCTTCCCAAACTCGCAACTTTTGGATTTTGAAAAGTGTCCTCCTGGTATTTGAGGCAGCTCCCTTGATATTATATGGTCTCTTATTATATTTCCATCATCCTCTGCAGATTCAATCTTTGCATTCACTTTTTTTCTTTCCCCTCCTTTTAAACTAGCATTGCCAACTCTTAACAACCTTGATACTTTCCTTCGAATTTGCAACCCTGACGATAGTCTCCAGGATCTGTTGATGATCGAGGTGGGTTCTGATGGTTTCGCCATTTTGGTGATGGACTATACAGTCAGCAAGGTCGCATCTCGATGATGATCTCGTGACCTCTCCTGTCCCCTCTTCGTTTCTGACCATGTTGTCTACGATGAGTTCGTCCTCTCTCACCTCCACTGGTGTTTATAAACAGTAGCTCTGACTGCTATATTACCTCTCACCCGACAAGGAGCGTCCCGAACCCTCATACGCAGTCAGCAACATCACAATACTATCCCATTGCATTTAGCTAGTAATTTTTTAGTGAAGCAGTTTTTTTCTCCTATTTTTTTTTTAAATTGGCGGCTCGCCAGACTCCGCCTCCGATTTAACCCTAGGAGTTTTTTTTACTGCTTCTTTTCGAGTTCACCGTATATGCCAACAACTGTTGACTTTTGTTTTAAAAATGGAAAATCTTTTTGAATCGGATATGTTTACCATACTACTCATTTCTGCTGTTCATATGGATGCTCACATAATGCAGCAATTATCCACTTTGTATTGATTTAAACCATGGTACTAAGTTTGTAATGATGGGGCCCTCTGGGCCTTAAATATACAATTTATTTATTTATTTTTTCATTAGTTCTTTACTGCGTCCACCTTATACGTAACCATCAGTTCCAAACCTAAGTAGCTAGCGTATACAGGTCTATTATCGCATTTAACCATTCCCCGAAAGATGTAAAGAAAATGTCAACACATATTCTATAGAAAATTAGAAAAAATTATTATTAAACGTTAAAATAATAAATGTACAAAAATAGTACATATTCCTCATTAGTAGTTTAATTTGTGTTGCAGAGATATGTACAATCAGGGGGTAGGTTGTTTTTCCTCGCGTGGAACAGGAGTGGACTTGGCAAATTCAAGTTGGCCTTCTATACATAGATAGTGTGGTAAAGTGAAAATAAATAAACCAACTATTTAAAGGAAATCCCGTTGGGTGTCTTTGCACCCTCTTGCCTGCGGCGTCGAACGGCCGTTTAAGGCGCCTTATAAAAGCCGCTGCCAACTCACACAAGTTAATTCGGCGGCCACCATTCCACCTAAAGTACAGCTCTACATAGGTGGTAATTTAAGAACGATTTTATAACCCACCTGTAATAACTTCGTAGACCTTTTATCCGAATAAGGCCTCCGTTCCTTTTCATCCTTGGAAATTAAGTTCCAAGGCAACAGTATCGTCGAAAATTGCATAAATATTGCGTTTCGCGAAGTCGTTGGTATTTCTGTCACCAAGGCCGCGTAAAAAGGACTCCCAAATCAAAGTGTAAATAATTGATGGGTACTAACCAGTTCCTTGTGGAAAGAGGAGTCCAGCAGCCGGTTTTTTTTAACTTTCTGAAATCAGCGTGGCTAGCTATTGGCTGCGCGACTGGATTTTCAGGCATCTCAACGCCATTCTGAATGGGAGTGGTAGTTGCCGTGGGTTGGGTCTGCTCCAGCGTTCGCAGCCTGGATAATATTGGGCGTTGCGTGCCCAGCAAATATATCTGCCACTTTGCAAGAATGTTAAGTCGTCAAAATAATTCTGATTGAAACTCAGATTGCGAATATGGTGTGATGGGCCAAGGACAATGAAAACTCATACAAAAACAGTCTTACCTACATGCTCAGGACGCTAAATTGAAGGTAAAGATTCCTTAGATAACTCAGATGCGGCATTGGATTCCAACAGCCATCTCCAATGCTGCCATTGATCGATTCTTTCAAATTGACACGAGCAATGACCTGGACCAACCGCCTTCCCTACCAGAAACCCTCCAGGCCGTGCAGCAGATTTCCAGCGGTAAAGTACCGGGATCAGACGCAATCCCACCGGAAGTCTACAAGCATGGTGGCCCCGGCTGATGGCAGAACTCACAACACTCTTCCAGGAGATGTAACGCCAAGGACAAGTTCCTCAGGATTTCAAAGAAGCGACCATCGTCCATCTCTACAAGCGGAAGGGGAACAAGCAACTCTGTGATAATCACAGAGGCATCTCGTTGCTCACTATCCCCGGGAAGATCTTCGCCCGTATCCTTCTAAATCGTCTGAACGGTCACCTAGAGCAAGGCCTGTTCCCGGAAAGAAAATTTGAATTCCACCGACACAGCGGAACAACTGACATGGTCTTCGTTGCCCACCAGCTACAAGAGAAGTGACAGGAGATGCAAACCCACCTTTACACCACCTTCGTGGATCTGACGAAAACCTTTGACAGGGTGAATCGTGATGGACTGTGGAAAGTCATGCAGAAATTCGGCTGTCCTGAGTTGTTCGCGCACATGGTGCGTCAGCTTTATGACGGGATGACGGCGAGTGTCACTGACGACGGAATCGTATCCGAAGCATTTGCAGTGACCAACAGAGTAAAGCAGTGCTGTGTACTGGTCCCCACTCTCTTCAGTCTCATGTGCTTTGCTTTGCTGTTGGACGCCTATCGTGATGGGCGCCCTGTGATCCGCATCGCATACAGAACTGATAGTGCTACTTCCCAACCACTGCTGTTCTGTGGCAGCCATCTTTCTGTGATTGCTATAATATCATAAGACAGAACGGCTATCTGTATTCTCAGTTCGTCGAGATTTGAGCATAGACTTTGGGCGTTGGTATACAGAAATTTAAGTTGGCAACACTTGGTATTGCTAAATTCTATTTGTTTTGAGTTCGCGTATACTATGTTGCTGCTGCCATCATGAGCATTGGCTGGTTACAGAGCAATACCGAGTTTTTTGTATCACTTGTCCCCTAAAAATTCCAATGCTGTTCTCTCCAACTGCAAGTCTCCTCCTCAATTTCATCACCAGGATTGAAAGGGTTCTTTAAAAGAATGAGGTACTCACAATTTCCATATTATACTCTTGGATTCTAATAGGAAATCTGACATTCTCCAAGAGAAAGAGGTAATTTGTGAGTTACACGCATTTTGAATCAAAGTAATTGTGTAAATCTTTATGGGAAAACTAGCGACATTCGGAAATCTGTCCGTTTAAATCAGCTATCAGGGCCAATTAGTTTTGGGTCAATTACTTTATTAATCCAAACATTGCTTTATCGACCTATGGAGTTACACTGGATGGCCTGTAGACGGTCAAAAATTCAAATTTGGTAACAACACGATTTTAGATTCGACAACAATGCTTTAAATTCACGTGTGCAGCTAATTGATTATTCTAATGCAATGGTCCTCATTTTGATGAAGACCGCTTATCCTCATTACTTTATGCAAACTGTCCCAGCGAAAAAGTTTATAATCGTTGGATAACGTTAGGCAATCATTACTTCAGCCTGTTACCAGGTCTCTGTAATATGATTGAAATATGGCTGCAAATATGCTCCCCACGCTTTGAGCTCATCAAGCTTCTTAAACAAACTTTGTGCATTCCGATAAAGAAAATGGAGTTTACCGTGGATAGATTTTTGAGCGACTTGAGGATCAACGTTACTGGAAATTGCGCGTGACATTTCCAGACTTATATCCACCTCCATATTCGACTCCCTTTACCCAAATCAGGCGCTTGCTATGCCACCAACGTTTTCCAGAACCGGAAGGGAGCACCAGCTCCCTATGTTCAGTGGCCTGTCAACCACTGGATGACTTAGCTGCCCGTCCTCAAAATCAACCAGCTTGCCCAGTTAAACTTTTCCTTTGAAGTCAGATCCTTGCTCAATAAAATGCTGCAGCTTCAGGCTCTGGTCTTTGCCCTCTGGCCAGGTATTGTTATCGTAACTAAAACATGGGAAATACCTTTCGTAGCTGACTCTGAACTCTCTCTTCTAGGTGATAAGTTAATTCGAAATGATCGTCAAGACAGCCGTGGTAGAGGAAGCTGTATCTATGTTAAGCAACACTGGCATTTCAGCCTTTAGACTACCCGCAATTTACCGCGGTTAACGAGAGCTGTTGGCGTGGAATTACATCAAAAATAAGAACTCTATACTAGTTGGTTGTGTATATCGCCCACCAAATGAAAGTGAGGATTACGATCTTTGTCTCTCGCAGGAATTTCACGTCATGTCTGACCTAAATTTGAAGTATTGCTTAATTGCAGGTGATTTAAACCTTCCTGAAGTTGTATGGTTTTCACCTTCCGACCCAAGAAAGTTCGAGGACTTACTCGAGACCGTAGATATTGGCATTTAGAATCAGGTTATCTACTACCCTACCCGAGGATCAGGCTACTTGCGAGTTTTCGCATTCCGACTTCGCTGATTTGAATTTCCATGATGTAAGAAGCAGGAGTCGTAATAAGAATGACCGCAACTATGCACGCTCACTTTTAAACTCGTCTCCCCGCTCATGGACCAAGAAATTATTAAGTTTGCTGGATGTCAACTGCGGGAAGGAAAGAATGTGCGACATGCTCCAAACTCCCGCAAAAGTGTTTTTGGAAACGGAAAAGGATATCAAGGCCTGAAAATGGAGGTAGAGAATTCGAAGTAACTTCCTCGACGTTTACCTAAAGATAAAAAATTGCCGATGACGGAAACTGAGCAATACAAAAGAACCTACGAAAACACTGTTTCCTTCGTCGTGACAACCAACGAGGAAGAACGCGGCGGGTTTACGGGGCTCTGCGTAATCGACAACAAATATGCGATATGGTAAAAAGACGACCGGTAGGGGCATTAGAAAATAAGGTAACGTCTAAATATATCAAATAAACCACACTAAGCCAGAACGTTAATATGAGCTGGCTGAGTTTAAGCATTCAACAAGCACAAACTGCGTCGGTGAAAATTGCAACTAACAAAGTAGCCTCATGAAGGAGAGAGCAAAAAGCGTTAGTAGTGTCTCAAAAAAACCCTGAACGCAGAATACGATGAAAATCTTAGTGAGCATACTCATATTCCTGAAAATACGAAACAACCACATAGGCCTCGAGTGGATCGCAGTTAATGCATGTTCATCAAAGACATGTCTCCATCTACATTTGGCAACCCAAAAGCAAGAATACACGATGAAATGGAGCTATTTCAGATCTATCTTGAAGGTCTCTAAAAAGAGGACGAGAGGGTCGATGTTCTTAATGCCTTCAGAAAGAGTTGAATAAGAGACTCAAATGATGAGTCCAGCCAACCAAGACCACTGAAGCTTGTCCTTCAGAATGAGGTAGAAGCTTAACTATTGCTGAGCGGGACACCTTTGCTTCGAAGCTCTCAACCAACGGCTTTTTTCATGGGGGTAGGCGCTCTAATACACTTACTTTTTCCATCACCCTCCGTTGAATTTTCTCCAGCAGAGTGTAGTCTTGAACGAAATATTCCAACACCGTCCGGAAAAATGCTCCAAACATGCGACCAAAAAGCTCTCCGTCAACGAATGATATCCTTATCGCATCTAGGATACACATAACCTTCTTTACTGCATCTTGAATTATTTCAAACATCCTCTCATCAATTTCTGGAGTTTGATTTGGCAGGCTGTTCATAGCCAAGGAATTCCGCTTTTGTTTACTGCGCCTCTTTAATTTTAACCAAACTGCTTCGCAGTGGCAAAGGTAATGCAATTATACGTTTGGAGGATATGATTGCTATGTTGACGAAGATTGCTAGTACTCACCTTTATATGCAGTCTGTCTCGACAGAAGAGTTGACATTCATCGATGGAAATTTCGCTGTTCAATATTTCCGCCTGCAACCAAGTTTCTCTCTAACGGAAATGACATCCGGATTCAAATCAGATTTCCATAATTTTAGTTAATCTAGTTTCTGAAAAAAACTCTGTACGTTTATAAAAAGAAAGTGAAGCTTCGTCTTGACAGATTTTCAGACAATATTTGGATCGGAATTGTTAGAACGGTCGTTTGTCCTATGCCATCCACTGTCTTAGTAGGAGGCTAATTCTTTTTGATCAAGCTGGAAGTCGATGGTTTTACGGATATTTGTTGCACTGAGTGGTATTCTATCGTAATCTAGCTGCACACCATACACAGTGGCATAGGTTTCCTCCAGAAAAATGACCTCTGGGCGTGTATCCCTTCTCCATTCCAGAATTTGAGATTTCATTTGCACAGTCTGGATCACTTGACGAGTTCTACATTGAGCACTCTCCATTTCTCACTCTTCTCATGTGCAATTTCCGGTTCCAAAAGCCGTTAGTTGAGAGCTTCGAAGCATAGGTGTCCTGCTCAGCAATAGCCGGACTTCTACCTCATTCTGAAGGACAAGCTTCAGCGGTCTTGGTTGGCTGGACTCATCATTTGAGTCTCTTATTCAACCCTTTCTGAAGGCATTCAAAACGACAACCCTCTCATCCTCCTTTAAGAGACCTTCAAGAGAGCTATGGAATAGCTCCATTGGGGTGCCAAATGATGATGCAGACATGCCTTTGATAACCATGCATTTACTGCGATCCAATCGAGGCCTATGTGGTCGTTTCTTATTTTCAGGAATTAGAGTATGCTCAATTAGATTTTCGTCATATTCTGCATTCAGGGTTATTTTGAGACACTACTAACGCTTTTTGCTCTCTCCTTAATGAAGCTTCTTGGTTAGCTGCAATTTTCACCGATGCAGTTTGTGCTTGTTGAATGCTTAAATTCAGCCAGCTCATATTAACGTTCAGGCTTAGTGTGATTTATTTGATGTATTGAGACGTTACTTTATTTTCTAATGCCCCTGCCGGTCGTCCTTTTACCATATCGGATATTTTTTGTAGATTACGCAGAGCCCCGTAAACACGCCGTGGTCTTTCTCGTTGGTTCTTACGACGAAGGAAACAGCGTTTTCGTAGGTTCTTTTGTATTGCTCAGTTTCCGTCATCGGCGATTTTTTATCTTAGGTAAACGTCGAGGAGTTACTTCGAAATTCTCTCCCATTTTTAGGCCTTGATATCGTTTTCCATTTCCAAAAACACTTTTGCGGGAGTTTGGAGCATGTCGCACATTCTTTCCTTCCCACAGTTGACATCCAGCAAACTTAATAATTTCCTGGTCCATGAACGGGGAGACGAGTTTAAAAGTGAGCGTGCAGGGTTGCGGTCATTCATATTATGACTCATGCTTCTGGCATCGTACAAATTCAAATAAGCGAAGTCGGAATTCGAAAGCGGCGTAATGGTAGAAACGAAGCTTGCCGCACAATGGTGCTCTTATTCAATTCCAGCTCGCGACATGGATTTTGGATTTTGCCCTAAGGTTATACTCTTGCCTAGCATGACAGATGACAAAACCGGTAGCTGAAAGCTGCTGGACGAATTTGCAGCTAGCTAAACTCTACGAACAAAGTAACAGAAGCGACCTCCAGAGGTTCGCAGAGTGGAAGATCTCTTAGAGTGGCTGAGAAATAGTGGTCAGTAAGATAGCGGTCGTTTCGACTGGCATCCTGCTCTTAGCTTAGAAAAATAATGATAGTGCCTGTTGCAAATCCAGTTCTTTCGTACGTTTTGCCAAAGTGTCCAGTAGACCAAAATTTCAAAGAGAGTTAAGTCCTCTGAAATGGAGATTCTCAAATCGAATGTGAAGCCCGAACTGGATATATATAAGAAAGGATAGTTGCCGATATAAAGTCTGATGGTAAGAACTCAAATCCACTGACTGCTTCCATCACCCTTCGTTGAACTTTCTCCAGCAGAGTGTAGTCTTGAACGCATTATTCTAACACCGGTCGGACAAATGTTCTAAGCATGCGACCAAAAAGGTCTTCGTCAAAGTTAACGAATGAGCTCCTGATCGCTCCCAGGATACGCATAACCTTCTTTACTATCTAGGCACTGTGCAACGATGGTTTTAGAGTAGGTGTTATCCACACACCCAAGTCTTTTTGATCGTTTGACTCCTCAAGTTGGTGACCACTGAAGAAGTACTGATATTCAAACCTCATCACTGTTCTGTACCTAGATCGTACGTACGTCAATCGTAGATTGACGCTCCGCACACCCTCCGGTTCGTAATGGGCGCATTGGCTGACGGGTCGGCATACCAGTCTTCGCGCGCCACAGCACGACCTGGCCCCATAACGCACACACCAGGATTCACAAACTCAAAGGATATGGGCAGCCATTGCTGTCGCTCCCAGTCCACTGATCAACAAATCGACACACACAGCACACTACCAGAGCTGAGCGTGCGTGGTGCAGTGGAAGCGTCAGATTGGCAGACTAAACCGTGATTTTATCAGGTACATTATGATGATTGTGAGGGTATTGTCTATGTATTAGTGTAGATAGTGAGCGTTGATGTGACTTAGCCTCCGGTGGTTTACCGCAGGTTTTCGTGGAGGTGCAAGTGACCTTATAGACCCATGGGGTGTGTAAATGTGCGGAAGCAGTGTTGGCAGTGGAGGCGGGCGCGGCGACTGTATGTCGGAGTCCGAGGCACTGGTTCACGAGCCTCCGTGACACGAATTTATAACGGACCTACCAGGCCGATGTATGAGAAAAATTTGCGGGCACAGTGTGGGCAGGAGAACTAGCACGAGGGCTGGGGGATGTCCATGGTAGTGGGGCTGGCAGTAACGGTAAGAATGGCAGGAACTAAGGGTGTGCATGATGTATCCGGTGTCGTCGGCATTTTTGGTGAATTTAAGCACATGCGAAGATGCCGTAATGCTGAATAGGCGCAGCCAGTATGTGATGAGATGCGCACTGAGGACGATGGGGAGAGTGGAGGTGACGATCTCTGCTGCGTGTTGGCGGTGCTCCAGGATCGTTCGCGGTCTGCACGATGGATAAACAAAGTGACTTGCAGAGCCGATGCATTGGCGAGGTGAAAGTGCGCTCGCGATGGGGACGTTGGGAAGAGTTCACATCACTGACGAGGTGGTGGTAGTGAAGGCGAAGGCAGTGGTGGTTGTGGTGGTGGAGTGCAGGTCGATAAAAGAGGCGTAATGCGGTCTCACGAGTGGTGGGTGCCGATTGGTACGAGTGAGGGTGAGGAGTCTGAAGGAGTTGGCAGGAGTTAACGCGTAAGTAGAGTGTCGGATGGTGCATTGCTTTGAAGATGGCACTCAACCAGAAACCCGATTCGCGCGCGGAAAGATGCGTTAGCAGCGCAGGGCGATTTGTAGCGCCTGGGCATTGATGATGTTGGTCAGAGTGCTGGTGACTTTCGGTGCCCGCTGCTCGGCGCCTGCGGCGACGTCGAAGTTGGCCTCATAGGTATGAAAGCAGACGGTCTTCAGAGTGATCTTCTCCATGTCGAGTCTTTCGCTTCGGAGAGATCCTCAGGTCGCCGTGTTGATTTGCAGTTGCTTCCAGCGATTTCTTCAAAGGTCCTTGTTGCATCGTTTTGACCTCCCTGTCGACGAGCACCCGTAGCGACATCTCCGTAGAAAATTCGTTTGGGTTGTCGCTCGTCGTTTATTCTTACCAGGTGGCCACTCCGTCGCAGTTGCATTTGCCTCAGCATGACCTGGATGCTGATTATTTACAGTCCATTCCAGGACTTCAGTGTCCATGATCCTGTTTTGCCATCTCAGCCATCTCACCAGGAGGGTCTCCAGTGTTGTGTGTGCCCCCACGCCCGGTATTTCTGACTCCCAAACTTCCCACCTCCCCTCTCAAAAAGTCATTCGGTGGGGGCGACAGCAACTCCGTAGGTGGCCTAGGCTAACGCGGGTCGTTCTCCCACTAAAACAAAACCGAAACCAATAGTGGAGTTTGGCAGCCGTCTGGGATGTCCATGCAGCCCTAATTAGGGACAGTACTGCTTGCGTCATCGCGGAGGAAGGGGCTAGAAAAGATGCCCTAATTAAATGCTGGTAAGCATGTCTTCTGCAGCCAGCCGTGGCTCACAGATCGCAAAATACGCGGTCGCAAAACTCAAACAAACAACAATACCCCCCGTCCCCATTTCCCTTGCCATACCCTCCAGGCTGCTCAAGTGAGTCCACTCACACTAGCAGTCTGGAATCTTCAATCCCTTTTAGGCCGGAACGGAGGATGGCGTAAATCGCTCGGGAACTGGCACGCTACAAGGTGGACATTGCTGCTCTCAGCGAGACCTGATTCTCTGAGCATGGTCAGCTGGAGGAGGTAGGTGCCGGCTACACCTTCTTCTGGAGCGGCCTGCCAAAGGCAGTGCGACGCGACGCTGGTGTGGCCTTTGCCATCCGGAACGACATTGTTGAACGTCTGTCCCGTCTGCCGCAGGGTATCAATGATCGCCTGATGAGCCTCCACCTGCCTCTTCGGGGAGACCAGTTCGCTACCATCATCAGCGCCTACGCTTCCCCAATGACGAGCTCTAATTTAGCGAAGGAAAAATTATACGAGAACCTGCATGCTGTGCTGGTGAATGTGTCGAAGGTGGACAAATTAATTGTCCTTGGTGACTTCAATGCCCGCGTGGGGACGGACCACGCTGCCTTTCAGAGAGTGCTAGGTCCCCATGGTCTCGGTAGCTGTAACGATAATGGCCTCCTTCTTCTCCGCACGTGCGCGGAAAACCATCTCCTGCTTACCAACACCTTCTTTCGCCTTCCGACGCGGGAGAAGGCCACGTGGATGAATCCTCGGTCGTGGCACTGGCATCTGCTGATCGTGTTCGTCCAGAGGCATCGACGGGACGCTGCTGCAGGCAATCCACGATGCTTATGGTTGGACAGATCACCGCCACAACATCTCCCATGAAGCTCCGACTCGCAACCCCGACGAGCAGTAAGCGGCCGCCAGGTAAGTTAAATACTCTTTTATTAAATTTGCCTGCTCACTGTTTGATTTCAGCAACCAAATAACCGAGAAATTGGAGAATCTGCATGCTCCAGATGATAATGCTACCGTGGAAACACGATGGTGTCAACTGCGAAATGGCATCCAGTCCACCGCCCTCGAAGTCATCGGACGCGCACGCCGTCAACACCAGGATATGGTTGACCACAATGACGCCGACATCAGCAACTTACTCACGGAGAATAATGGACTAAACAAAGCCTACCTGGACCTTCGGACTGACGCCACCAAAGCAGCCTTCTTCAGATGCCGGCGCTTTGTACAGCAACGGCTGCGGGAAATGCAGGATGCCTGGATGATCCGAAAGGCTAAGGAAATCCAGGGGTATGCGGACCACAATGATATTCAAAACTTTTTCAAAGTCATCAAGGGCATCTACGGCCTATGTATCAAGGGGACCGCATCACTGCTCAGCTAAGACGGCACAACACTGCTGACGGAATAAGCTACCTAGAAGTATCAAAATTCAGCAAAGCTATCCCTTGTTTACGCGAACTTTCACTAGTTTTCTACATTCAGGACACCTTCCAAAACGTTTGGGTGCTGACTCTGTTGAAGCTCTCTTCGGTTCTGATGGCGTTTACGGACTCTGAATCCTGTGCCGGTCTTAATGCTGAGGGCAATATTGCTGGCTCTGCAGTCCTCAATCGTTATTTCTCAGTCGACATTGAACAGCCGCTCGCCGAAATACCTGCTGGTGCAGAATACCGGATCTGTAACACTAAATGGAGAGGTTCTTCACCGGGCACCTGTGTTAACGCGTTCCTGTTCAGAACTTTAATAACTCATTAAGCTGCAGTTTCTTCTCCTGAAAATACCCGAAACAACGATCAGGAGTTGTTTTTCACTGTCAGCTTGACCCTCTACTGTATATATATATTTTTGACCTTGCCTGTAAACTGGCAATAAATAAATAAAATTAAAATTAAAATTAATTGCTCATCAGCCATCTCCGATGCTGCCAATGACCGGCTTCCTCAAGTGGACACGAACAATGAACTGGATCTGCCGCCTTCCCTATCAGAAACCATCTAGGCCGTGCAGCAGATTTCCAGCGGTAAAGCACCGGGATCCGATGCAATCCCACCGGAAGTCTAAAAGCACGGTGGGCCCCGGCTGATGGCAGAACTCACAACACTCAGGAAGACATGCAAAGGAGTATGGACCTTTTCGCCGCAGGCTGCGCCGATTTTGGATTGACAATCAGTACAGCCAAAACTGTTGTCATGCACCAGTCGCCACCCAGCGCGGAATACAATGCCGAATCAGTCATCAACGGTGCTCAACTCAAAAACGTGGAAACCGTCGCATCTAGGAAGCTACGCTGTCGCGCAACACGAGAATCGATGACGAGGTTGCGCAACGGATCTCCAAAGCTAGTCAAGCCTTCGGCCGGCTGCATGCCTCCGTGTGGAATCGCCACGGTACTCACCTGAACACCAAACTGAGATGTACAAGGCCGTCGTCTTGATGAAACTCCTTTACAGAGCGGAGACCTGGACCGTCTACTAGAACCAAAAAATAGGTGGCTGACTATAAATATACGGGGATCGCAGTCCCTTGAACCCATGAATACTGACCCCCGAAGGTGGACACGGACGTTGAAACTTGTTTTCGGGAGAATATAAAGGTGATTGGTAGTCGGCCTGATGTTGTTCTCATGGGTGTCTTAATGCCCCCAGCTTTGGATGGAACGATCTACAGGTGCAGTGCTCAAAGTGTGCCTTTGATCACCGTCTACTTAAGAAAACACTTGAAGCTCTTATCACACAACATGTATTTGTTCCAACGAGAGTGCGTTGAGGACAAGGAGCTAGTTCTCAGGATCTCATTTTAACTTAAGATCCTGACAGTATAGACAAGGTATACTGCCAACATCCACTTGGTCGAAGTGATCCTATGGTACTTTAACGGGAGTATGGTTTATATTATGTACCATCGGCAATTAATGCATCAAGGCCCAATCTCTGGAGACATTTGCCAAATGAGAGCTGAGACATCCCGGATAAACTTATATTTTTTCTTCGCCAGGAACGTCACTGAGGACTGGAATTTATTTAAGGAGTGGTTGTTGAATCCAATATAATGCCACTGTCAGTCATAAAAGGTTAGACTATCTAACCGACCACACGCGATGTAAAAAGAGAGATTGACAGGAAAGGAAGGCTTAAGAAGCGATTTTATGGATCCAATGAAAATATAGCCATTAAAGTATACGCACTACAAAGGAACAAGGTTAAAAACTTGATCTTCAAAAGACGGTGAAATTTGAGCGGGATTTGCTCCAGTGAGCAGTTCACGATCCCAAATTGCTCTACAACAGTTTAAAAAAGCACGCATAACAGGAACCCGCTCCCTGTTATGAGAAACGATGACAGCTTGGAGATTTTAGGAATTAAAAACAAAACTGAACGCTTTGCTCGTTCTTTTACTCAGTTTTCACCAGAGAAGCTCTTTTCATTCCATCTAGTTACGAGACTATGGGAGAGCCAATTATTCCGACTCAACGATCGATATAGATAATTTCAAGTTGTACGGACACGACCGTGCTGAAAAATGGGGCCTAATTGCCTCCTTTACATTAAGTCATCCTTTGTACATTTCCCTTTTCAGCTGAGCATTTCGTCCTTTTCTATAATTGTATGCTTTGTTTCAGTCATCCTTCCGCACAATAAAAAAGCGGTAATTGGCTGTGTGTATAATCCTCGGTGTTATTCTGGCAAGGAAATCGAGCTCTTTGAACTATTTGAAAAAGTTGCAGAGATTCTATTAGATGTCAAAATAATCGTAGGCGATTTTAATCTGACAGACATTGACTGGCAGGCAAATTCCTCTCCGCTAAAACTTAGAACTTGGTCGATACTATTCACTTTTCAACTGTTTGATTCAGTGACTAGAAATGACAGCATTTTAGATTTAACTTTTAAAAATGAAATCCACTCTCTCTTTATGAATTTCCATCGTTCTCTATTCACAAGTGATCACGCACTAATTCACTGTTGTTTTCCAGTCTTCCTTCCTACAAAGCCTGAGGAAAAATGCAATAACCTCGACTTTGCTTGCACAAACCATGAATTAATATATAATTCCTTAAAAATTCTAGATTGGCATTGCATATTTTCAATTCACGATCCAAACTTTTACCATGAGTTATTGCAGAGTCTTACAGAAAATATCCATGTTTTTATCCCCTATAAGATTTTTTATTAAAATAAAGCCTCTTCTAATGTTCTGCCTTTTCTCCACAACAGACTTGAAAAATTACGCAAGCAACCTAATGATCCGTCTAAACGCTCTTTGTCAGTTCACTTAAGGATTGCACAAATATTTGAATTAGCCTTGAAAATTAGGCTCACGTGAGATAGGCAAAGGCATTTCTTCCAAATCTGTCACTCAAATCTTCCATTTTCGGTTGTCGGCTAAGCGTCAGAATGTCACTTCACCTTTACTTGACTGTAATAAAAATTTCGTTACAGAGGATTTGGGCAAAGCAGAATTGTAAAATTCATTTTTTGCCAACCACTTTGCCCTTGAAACTAACCTCACTCCCTCAATCACTCTGTTGTCAAATTGACATCTAACAACCACTTATTTCTCGCCTTCAAGTATCCAAAAATAAAAAGCTCGCCTAAAAAATTCACATTCGGTTGGAACTGATAACATTCCAATCTCACGTATTAAAAAGTTACAAGGTTTTCCCCACTTACAAAGCAAATTATTATCAGTATTTCTCGAAAACGGTTTCTTCCCCGATTATTGGAAAGCTTCTATTATAATTCCAGTTTTTAAATCTGGTTTCCGATCTGACATTCATTACTATCACGGTGTTCATAAAACGCCCTCTCTTGCTGATCTCTTTGAAAAACGTATTGCAAAAAATACGAATTTTTGCATAAGCAATCAAATTATCAACTCCTCCCAACATGGCTTGTTACCGGACCAGTCTTGTGAAACCTGCCATTTATCTTTTCTAAATATACTAACCACTCTTCTTAATGAACAATTATCTGTCGTAGTTATCTATTGTGATCTCAGTAAGGCCTTCGACAAGGTGCCTGATACACGACTTCTAGCTAAACTAGAGGCTAAAGGATTTCGTAATCCCCTTACTGACTTTATTAAATCATTACTATCTGATTGAAAACAAAACGTTTTAGTGCTACCCTAATTGTGAGTGGTGTCATTCAAGATACCGTGTTAGGTCCTTTGTTGTTCTTACTTTACATAAATGGTATTGCATCAATAGTTTAACATTCTCAATTTTATATTAATGCTGATGACCACAAATGCGTGTATTCCTTCTGTAACTTTGCGGCCGAACGATGCCTAGAACAAATTCATTCGGACTTAGACGCTCTTTCGGCGTGGGGCTCTACTTTGATAATGGAATGCTCATCTTCTAAGTGTCACTACATGTGTTTTGGGACTGTAAGCGTGCCGCGACCTGTTATTTTTATGACTGAATGTTCCTTTACAAATAAATTAGATCTTTAGCCTCATGCCGATAGAATTAGGCCAAAGTTGCTCAGATTTGCGGCGTTATTTCTGATAATTTCCACCTTCCTGAAAGTAAATTAAGACTTTATCATGAGTTTGTGCTTCCCATTCTTGATATTTTCAGTCTTTTCTTCGGTTTAATGAACGAACCCAGCTGTTCAAAAATTGAAAATGTCCAAAGACATTTTCCAAAAAATCCTGTATCTGACTCTTTCAAATATGTCCTACTCAGCTAGATGCCAGCTGACTAACCTAAAATTTCTTTGGGTCAGGAGACTGAAAGCAGGCTTTTGTCTCCTTTTTTGACTACATCCTAGCTCAAATCTACCAAACTTTCTGTCATTACCGCCATTAGTCTTCCTTATAACCTAAGTAATTATGCACTAAATATACCTCCTCCAGTATCCTCAACATGCAAACGCTGCCAATTATTTGCTTCTAGATATGAAAACCTGGACCGTCTACTCGAACCAAGCCAGGAAGAATACTGAAGCTGAGATGGCAATATAGGATCCCGGATACGGAAGTCCTGGAGCGGACCGGAATTCTCAGCATTCACGCCATGCTGAGGCAAGTGCAACTGTGATGGAGTGGCAACCTGGTAAGAATGGACGACAAGCGACTACCCAAACGACTTTTCTACGGAGATGTCGCTACGGGTGCTCACCGACAGAGAGGTCAAAAACGACGCTACAGGGAGACTTTGAAGAAATCGCTGAAGCAAATGCAAATCAACCCGGCAACATAGGAGGACCTCGCTCAGGATAGACCGACATGGAGAAGATCCGTGAAGACTGGTTCAGCAATCTATGAGGCCAACCGAATCGCCGCCGACAAGGCCAAAAGAGCAGCATGAAAGTCACCAGCGCCCCGGACCAACATCGTCGATGCCCAGGCCTCTCCAAAATGCCCGCGCTGTCACCGAACCTTCCGCGCGCAAATCGATCTAGTCGGACATGTTCAGACGCAATGCACCAGCAATCCAACGATTCAGAATTCTACGTCAACTTCTGCCAACCCTCCTTCAGACTGCCCCACACTCACTCCTGGCATCAATTCCCTTATACCTACCATCATAGAGACCACATCCCTCTACTCATCGCCTGTTACCCCCACCACCGCCTTCGCCTTCACTACCACCACCACCACCGTCAGCGATGGGAACTCTTTCCTTAACTGTCCTCATTGCGAGTGCACATTCACCTCACGCATCGGCCTGGTCGATCACTTGTGTATCCATCGTACAGAGACTGGTGAACCAGTGCCTGGAGCACCAACACACAACAGAGATCATCGCCTCCACTAACCTCGCGCATTCACTCATCGCATGGGCCTATTCGGTCACATGCGCATCCATGACAGCGGACATCACCGCAATGCCGACAACACCGAAACTCCATACACAACATCTGCTCCAGCCATTCTTACCACTACTGCCACCTCCAATACCATGAATGACATCCCCCAGCTTCTTCCGATTTTTTACCGCCCACATTCGCCCGCAACTTAAACCTCACGCATCGGCCTGGTTGGTTACCTGCGAATCGTTCGCATGGAGGCTGTCAAACCAGTGCCTGGGGCTCCGACATACAGTCACCGCACCCGCCTCCACTGTCCTAACTGTTCCCGCACAGTTGCACAAGGCATGGGCCTATTAGGATGCATGCGCCTCCACGACAACCTGCGGTAAACCACCAGAGGCTAAGCCACATCAGCTCCCACTACCTACACCAATACATTGACAACACCCTCATAATCACCATGTACCTGAGTATATCATGTTTTCCTAGAAACCGTGGCTTGGAAGGCTGCCAATCTAACGCTTTCATCAGACCACACCGTCGGCTCAGTGTATGTGCTGTGTGTGTTGAGTGGCTGAGCAGTGGACTGGGAGTCAGATGGCGATGGCTCCTCCATATCCCCTGAGTTAGTGAATAATGGTGTGTGCGTTATGGGAGTCAGGTTGTGCTGTGGCGCGCGAAGACGGGTATGCCGACCCATCAGCCAATGTGCCCACTCCCACATCAGACAACTGACTGATTCGGATGGTGGTCTAATTTTGGGGGTTGGGGAGAGAGTGAGGTCAACAGCTTAGCGCATTTTCCTCATTATAAACAAGCTTACGCGCTTGAAACTATCACGGTGCGCTAAAAGGTTGTCGTGGAGGCGCATGCGTCCTAATAGGCCCATGCCTTGTGCAACTGGGCGGGAACAGTAAGGACAGTGGAGGCGGGTGCGGTGACTGTATGTCGGAGCCCCAGGCACTGGTTCGACAGCCTCCATGCGAACGATTCGCAGGTAACCAACCAGGCCGATGCATGAGTTTAAGTTGCGGGCGAATGTGGGCAGTAAAAATCGGAAGAAGCTGGGGGGATGTCATTCATGGTATTGGAGGTGGCAGTAGTGGTAAGAATGGCTGGAGCAGATGTTGTGTATGGAGTTTCGGTGTTGTCGGCATTGCGGTGATGTCCGCTGTCATGGATGCGCATGTGACCGAATAGGCCCATGCGATGAGTGAATGCGCGAGGTTAGTGGAGGCGATGATCTCTGTTGTGTGTTGGTGCTCCAGGCACTGGTTCACCAGTCTCTGTACGATGGATACACAAGTGATCGACCAGGCCGATGCGTGAGGTGAATGTGCACTCGCAATGAGGACAGTTAAGGAAAGAGTTCCCATCGCTGACGGTGGTGGTGGTGGTAGTGAAGGCGAAGGCGGTGGTGGGGGTAACAGGCGATGAGTAGAGGGATGTGGTCTCTATGATGGTAGGTATAAGGGAATTGATGCCAGGAGTGAGTGTGGTGGAGTCTGAAGGAGGGCAGGCAGAAGTTGACGTAGAATTTTGAATCGTTGGATTGCTTGTGCATTGCGATCATGTCGATTGTTCCTTTGTGTCGTCGGAAGCCGCATTTGCTTTCCGGGAGCAATCCTTGCTCCAGCTGAGCATTCAAGCGGTTGAGGAGAATGTGGACGAAGATCTTTCTAGCGATGTTCAGTAGCAAAATTCCTCAGTGGTTGTCGCAGAGTTGGCAGTTTACTTTCTTCTTGTGGAGGTGGACAATTGTGGCGTCCTTGAAATCCTGAGGGAATTGTCCTTGGTGTCCTGGAGGAGCAATGTGCGTCGGTTCATCAGCTGGGGTCCACCATGCTTGTAAATCTCAACAGGGATCGTGTCTAAGCCAGGTGATTCCTCGCTGGAGAGTTGCTGCACGGCCCTGATGGTTTCTTGGAGAGAGGTTAGGAGATCGAGGTCAGCGTTCATTTCTACTTCCGACAGGCAATCGATGGCGGCATCGGAGATGGTGGAGGGCTAGTTGAGAACGCTTTGAATGTTTTCTGCTCGTCGCGTCAAAATTTGCGCCTTCTATATAAGTCTTAGTGATTAAGAACGAACCATATCGACGTTTGATTACCTCATTTTGAAATGCTAATGTAGTATTATCTTACTCTTCCCCTTTAAATTAATTTCCTTAGCAGTTTTATTCTCCTACCCTTTTTTCGAAAATGGATGCTTATTGAACTCTGCCTCCATTTTCATGGTAGGAGATTTTTCACTGTCTATTTTCTAGTTCACAATGAACTTAAACACATCGCTAACTATTACACTATTCAGTACAAGTTCTGCTTCGTTATTATATATTTGTACATTTTCTCTGCACCCATTTTCGTAATTGTATTTCGGTATTAATGTTTGTTTCGACAGTGCATTCCCGGTGCTAACCAAATATAATTTCTAAAAAAATTATGCTCTTTTGGGAAGAGGCGATCTTTGAAGAACTAAAAAGTTTGAAGGCGTGTGAATCCCCCAGCCCCGATAAGTTTCCAGCAAAGCTGCTCCTCGAACTCGCTTGAGAGCTGTCCAAACTGCTATCCATTTTGTGCCAGAAATCATTCGATAATTGAATTGTTCCTACCAACTATGAAATAGCCCACTTTACACGGCTTCACAAAAGCGGTAGTCGTGCACTTGCTACAAAGTACAGGCCTGTCAATTTGACCTCAATCTGTTGCAAAATTATGAAAAAGATCGTTTAAAAGAAAGAAATGATTTATTTAGACACCCATAACCTCTTTTCCAATTACTAATCGGCCTTCATATTGGAAGATCGTGTGTAATGAACATACTTCATAGATGCAAAGCTTGACAAAAGCACGTAATAAAAAAGCCACTGTACACGTAGCTTACATTGATTTCCAGGAGGCTTTCGATATTGTTCCGCACCAGCATATCTTAAACAGGTTGATAATGTTGGGTATTGGAGGCAAACGTCTTACTCGGATTGAGCATTTGCTCTTTGGTCGTTCCCAAGTGGTCTGTGTAAGCGGAGCGCGATGAAAGCGCACACTCATTGAGACTGGAGTTCGACAAGGTTCAGTGCTTGGACCGATCCTATTTTTCGTTTTCATTAATGATTGTGTGCAGGAATTGGACTGTGACTTTTCTATGTTTGCGGATGATATAAAAATCTGTAAAGTCATCCACAATGCTGCCGACGGAGAGGATTTCCAAGACAATCTTTCTTGATTTGACTACTGGTTCCGCAGGGGCCTCTTGTCCTTCATCTCAAACAAATGCATCCTGCTACGTCTAGAAATCGAAATCAGGTCACTGATATGCAAATTCACTATCTGAGTGGCAAGCATTCAAAAAACAGGAAACCAAGATGGATCTTGGCGTTTTGATGCCAGGCAACCCGAAGCCTTCTACGCAATGTTGCAAGGCAGCTAAATCTGCCAATTTAATGCTGTGCGCTCTCAAGCGGGCATTTAAACTTTTCGATGAAGACTGATTTTCAAAAGTCGTCGGTAAATTTGAAATAAACGCTATAGCATTCCTAAATAAACTACCGTGAAATATTAAAATTCAACGTCCACGATCCTCTGTTTACGCGAGCCAAGCCACCAGTTTTCTACATTCAGGATACCTCCCAAGAACAAAGTTTGATCTCCGGTAGCTCTTCCGTTCTGATTTCGTCCATGGACTCCTGAATTTGGTGCTTGACTTCATGCTGAAGGCAATAGGCTCTGCAGTCCGTAATCGGGTTATTCCTCGTCAATAGCGAGCAGCCGTTCGCGGCGTACCTGCTGCAACTAAGAATACCTTGATCTACAGTAATGAAGGGAGAAGTACTACAACGCTGTAAGTCAATACTCCCTGTTCTGAACTTTAATCCGTTTAATAACTTGTAATGTTTTCTCCCTGAAAAATTCCCATAAAGCAACAATCAGGAGTTTTTCTCACTGTCAGGTCGACCTACTGTATATCCCAGCGGCGGTACTGCTGAAGCGAAAGCGGCAGCACCACCATCGAAATTAATTAATCTTTAAGAATGGCTGAGAATGATGGCAAATGGCTCAGCAGCATATCCGCACACACAGGCGAAGGCGTTTAGAAAACCTATTAAGATAAGGCCGGCTAGCAAAACATGTAAAGGTAACGTGGCGATTCTGTTATTGAATATCGGTCGTTGGTGCTGACTCAAAGGCATGTCCATCAAGCAGAAAATTTACGTCTTCTTTAAAACTGCAACGCTCTCGTGCCCTCCGAACAACCGAATAAGCGTTTGTTCCATTCCTTCAATCAACCCGTGGATAAAGACGTTATCTTGCACTTCAAGTTCAGCATGGCTTGTCTTCAGTTTGTACTCAGGACCTCAGAATGCCGTTGCTCGTCAAAAAATCACATTTGAAGAGCACAATCAACCTAATTGACATGTTTGAAAACAAAGATTAAATCCCTCTATAAAAGCGAGGAAAAAAATTTTAAGTCTTTATAGTCGGCCTCAGGGTAGGCATCCAATTCCCTGATTCATTCTTCATCAAATTTCCGCTGAACTTTTTCTCCAACAGGAGGTAATCATGTTTCATTCAAACACGTTCCCAAAATTGTCAAAATTAACGATATCTTGTGATCGCCCTAATATACGCATAAATTTCTTTGATATACTCGGCACAGTGCGACGATGGTTTGAAGTGGGTACATGGTACCTTTGAAGGACACCATTTACAATAACGGTCTAAGGTAAAATGAGGACCCCAAAATATACAAATTTAAAATCCGTTGTATCGATTTTAAATTTGATTCAACAGGTCTCAAAAACTTTAAACCAGCCAGGTACATTGCGCCCGATGACAAACCATCTTTACATGTTTTTTCATTGCTGTTATTCGCCTGAATTCTGGAGAAATATTAAACAATCTGTTATTAGTTGGGTTGATTACTATACACCCTAAATTTCCAAATGCCTGAAATCAAACTGCGTGTCACATATTGTTGATAGAAGACGGCTTTGTTTGACCAGCCTGAAAACCAAAACATAAAATCTGTAAATCGCTTAGCTGTGGAGGTGCCTTGTATGCGGTGTTCTCGGTGTCCCAGTGGGTTATCGTCGAAGGCCTGCCTGCTTATCGTCTTAGTTAAGTTCAGTGTATTTGAGGAAGATGGCTTGCACCCCTTTAACTTCCTATCTGACACATAAAGATCGCAATCAGAAGCAATGTAGCAGTTCCATCGTAAGTCTTTGTAGCCACGTAGTATTGTGCGGTATTTTTCAGATAAAGTTGTCAAATAGTCCCCTGGTGCTGCAAGATATGTATACCGTTGATGTTTGAATCCCTCAGACTGGGACATTAAAACTTCTGAGGTATTTCAGGGTTCCCGACACGGTTAGCGAAAAATACTTCCTCACATTCAGCACTTGGGACACGTATTTTCGGAATGGTTACCTCGCGCTTGGTCGTAGTGGCAAGCTGGAATAGTTACCACCTAGGAAAGTGCAACCAAATCCACGCATGATATGGCAGGTTTGTATCAAGTCTCCGTGCAACTGCCTATAACCTGTAGCCAAGATTGAGATAACAATAATGGCGGATCCTCATACGGTAGTTCAATCTTGACCTCTTACTAATTTTGTGGCTTCCCGCCGCACCCTTTTGAGCAAGTTAATCCTGCTGGTCTCCACTAAGAATGCAAGGCACGGACGTATTCAAGATGTGGCTGTTAAACGAACCAAAGATTTTGAAAGCAGTCTTCATCAAAACTTTAAACGCCCTCGACAGCGTACAGCATGGAAATCGTGGATTACTGCAAAACAAAAGTAGTACCAGGTTGTTCGTCATCCAAAAACGCCGAGATCATCATTATGTGTTTCTGCTTTTCGATAGGCAGCATGACGTTCAAATAGTTGGGTGGTACAAAGCACCGACTTCCGCTCGCAACAGGATCATCTCGAGCACTCAAACCTTTAATTGCTCACGACCGTGCGCCTTGATCGCTCTCCACCTACACAGACCAATTCTGGAAAGTCCAACGAGAGAATGTTCTTCCAAGTGTGCGAACCAGGCAAACTAATGAATTCAACATTCTCAACTTGTAAAGAAGATGCTAATGTGGAACACTGTCAAAGCGTTCAAGGTAAACCAATGTCAGTACTGAACAGTTCTCTTACATCAAATGTTTTGCCCGATTTTGCATAGTTTAAAGTAAGTTCGTTACACACGATCTTCCCCTACCACGCCATTTCCAATTCAATGAATACCACTATTTATTGCCAGTTTGCGCGG
>WEDG01005462.1:0-104068 GCA_017591395.1 Schistocephalus solidus
ATTTCCTCGAGGTGATGCACTCAGATGAGTTATGCATCAACAGATATATCGAGTTGGATGTGGCGTACAGAAATCTCAATGAGAAGTGGAAGAAAAGAGAACCAATTAGGACAGGCTGATTCACATGTCAGCCGTTTAATGGCGCAAATGTTCACGGCATTATCGATTTTTTTCGCTTAGGTACGATGTTACTCTTTCTTGTCACATTTTCTACCCACCTGCATCTGACAACAACCCGGAGAACCTTTGTTGATAATTTACGCAATTAAGCTCCTTGACCTTGAAAACCCTATAAGCACCACCAATTATTTGTTCTCCAACTTGGACAATTTGATCTTTGTTACCACTTCACTAGGACTGTTCCGGACAATATTGTTTCAACTGCACGTACTTACTTGCTTCCTGCTCATCTGGAATTCTTCTTGTGCTGAAATTCGTCATAAAACGGCATCAAATTGGAATTTGTTTATCATCTTATTCAAGTTGACTGCGCAGCCTCTGCACCAATAAAAACTGACAACCACTCAGGGAACCAATCGTGTACAACATCGTGAAGATCTGAAGTTATCCAGGACCTTCGACATCTCCGAACGGCTGAGTCGTTCCTGAATATCCTTCATACCGTTTATAGTATTTTTCAAAAGTGTTTATGAACAAGTATAAATATTTTTACTCATATTGCATTAAATAGTCGCCATACTCCAAAGCCAGTCCGAAATTTTCGTTACACGCACAAAGGAGAACATACTTTTACGCAGTTTTTTAACATTCATGGACTCAAAACAATTGTTTGCTAGCAACAGAACCAGTCACGGAATTTCCTTAAAAGGAAAGCCTGTTGAGCTGGCTTCGACATCCACGACTGGCACTCAATCAGTTTATACTTACAACCAAAAACCAGCAAAGCGCGCAAAAAGCGTAATGGCAGCCAAATCCGTCGGCTATGAGGACGAATCCTGCTTTGGATGTTCTTATATTTGACTAAGAGTTAAAAAACTGGAAAATGAGCTTGCAGACTTAAGGAAGCTCTTGCAAGATAAACTTACTCGACGAAATACGCTTAGCAATATTCCAGTTAAAACAGGCAAAGACTAAAGCACAAAAAGTATCAAAACTACAAACTTGTTACAGCTCACAATGTTCGGACGCGAATACCCATAACGACCGGATAACAGGAATGCAGTCTCTGAATCCTACGGATGACGACCAGAGCAAACCACAAATCTCATCCTGCTATCTTGGGTGTTCTGAAGAGCCCGTAGTTGAATCCCAAGAAACAAACGCGTGGCAAGCTGCAATAGGGAAACACCACAACAGGAGGACAAAGTCACAATCAACTCTGATGGATTCATTGAAGCCTTCAGATGAGAGTATGGTCAGAGGTAGACTAAATCCCAACGAAAGCTCTGTAAACCGTTCTCGTGCCCCTAAAGGAGAACTTAGGAGGAAGCGAAAATTCCAAGTACCATGATCGGAAACAGTGTTTAGTTATTCAGGGTTTGCACGAGTCAAATGCAGTCCGACCTGAAGACCGTGTCGCCGCAGACCTTGCTTCGTTTAATGGCCTCCTAAACCAGTTGCTCCCACCGGGCGTGGAAGTAAAAGTTATTAAAGTATTCCGGATCGGCAAAAAGTCTGAAGACAGCCTAGGAACGCCGCGACCGCGACCTCTCAAAATAATGCTAGAGAGCAAAGACCAAATCAAGGCAATCCTATCCAAAAAAACTAACATCCGTCACTCGCATAAAGAGGTTTTTTTCAACCGGACTACTCCCCTGCGGAAAGGCTGAAACGCCGGGAACTTGTCTTGGAACTACAATCAAGACTGAAGGCTGGCAAACACAATCTGGCTATTTTCAAGGGGAAGGTAGTTCAAAAGAATATGAATTTTCCATTGAACCAACCGATTGTTCTAAGGACAACGGCAGCCACCTCACTAACGCCAAAACCATCAGGGAACCAATTGCTCAAAGAGACGTCAGAACTGCTTCAGTAGCGCCCAGCGTTCTCACTAAAGAAACCAGAGTTACCGAAAATCATCAAGAAACGGAAAAGACATACGACCTTGACGTTAGAGGAGACGCAGTTAGGCCCATAAAATTGACAAACGCAACAGGAAATTTAGTTGGCGCAAAATTTAAGTGCTTGTATACAAATGCACAAAGCCTTTTATCAAAACTTGATGAGTTAAAAATTTGCCTTGCTGAAGTATCTCCGGATGTGATAGCAGTAACCGAAACCTGGCTGTCAGGCAGCATTCGAGATAGCGAAATAACATTGTCTGGACACCAAATATATCGGAGGGACAGAGAAAACCGACAGGGTGGTGGAATAATTGTGTTTGTGAAAGACGTGCTAATAGTGTCTGACAAGACGAGCAAGTTTGCGTGCAGCACGGAAGCCATATGGTTGAACATCAAGGCTCTTGGCTCTCCATGTCTGGATGTCCTCATTGTCTATCGGCCACCTAGGATAGACCAAGTCGCGGACACCAACTTGGTGGAACAATTAGAAAATTTCTTCAGTCGACCTAATGTCATGATTATGGGTGACTTCAATGCACCAGGAATTAACTGGAGCACTGTTTAATCATCATGCCCGAAATCGACTTTTGATTATGTTTTTCTGCAAAAGACCTTTAAGGCACTTCTCACACAACATGTCCCTTTCCCCACCAGAACACGTGAAGGACAAAGGGCTAACTGTCTTGACCTGGTTTTCATGAAACCATCAGGCAGCATTGACGAGATTATCTTAATGCCTCCGATCGGTCGTAGTGATCATGTGGTGCTTATGTGGGACTACTTATTCGCCATTGCGCCTGCTATAGAGGAAAAACGGCGTAACGTTTGGCGAGGAAACTTTCATCAGATGTGAGCAGACTTAACAGACATCAACTGGATCTCAATGTTTTCAAGCACCGTGAACGAAGATTGGGAGTACTTCCGAAATGTTCTTCTGCAACTTATGGACAACCACTGCCTACTAACGAGTGTCCATCACAGCAAGCGTCCTGGGTGGCTAGACAGCAACTTAAAAAGGGAAATAAACAGAAAGCACAAGTTGTGGAGAAAATATTGCGAGTCTAATCAAGTCGCCTATTTTAATAAGTGTAAAACAGAGAGAAAAAAAATGAGAAGCCTTATTCTTAAAACGCGAAGAGAATTTGAGAAGACTTTGTTGCAAAAGGCAACGCAGAATCCAAAGTTAGTCTACAGTTACCTCCGTAGATGTACAAGGAATAAACATCAAATACCGCTGAGTAAGACTGCCGTGGGCGTCGAAATTTCTGAAAACAGGGAAAAAGCCGAGGACTTTTCACAGTTCTACCGCTCAGTCTTCACAAACGAGGCAAGGTTCCTTCGTCCCTCAGTGGATAACCCGCCGCCTGCAAGCATTAGCCGCATACTATTCTCAGAATTTCTGATCCAAACGGAATTAAAAGAACTAAAAGAGTCGAAATCTCCAGGACCAGACGAGCTTCCCTCCAAGCTTCTGAAAGAACTCGCGAATGAACTTTCCGCACCTCTGTCAGTGCTCTTTCAAAAGTAATTTGACTCCGGAACACTTCCTTTCGATTTGAAGCTGGCTCATATAACTCCCTTGTACAAAAGGGTAGCCGGGCGTCAGTGACAAACTACAGGTCCATAAGCTTGACATGCATCCTTGGCAAGATTATGGATAGAATCATCAAGAGCGAATTGGTGAAATTCCTAGAGACTCATAATTTTTTATTAAGCTGTCAACACGGTTTCAGAAAAGGAAGATCATGCACAACGAATTTGCTGTATTCGCTCCAGAGGTGGATCCAAGCACTTGAAGATAGACACGCGGTTCACATTGCCTTCATTGACTTTCAAAAGGCTTTCGATACTGTGCCGCACGAGAGACTGCTGTACAAGCTAGCAAGAATTGGAATCGGAGGTAACCTCCTCAAGTAGATCGAAAACTTCCTCGTGGGTTGGCGCCAGGTTGTGTGCATCGGCCAAGAGAGGTCAAGTTCTACTGCCGTCAATAGTGGGGTTCCTCAGGGTTCAGTACTAGGGCCAATACTGTTTTTAATATACGTGAATGCTTGTGTCAGGAATCTCGACTGTGAAGCTGCAATGTTTGCCGATGACATTAAAATTTGGAATGTAATCCAGAGCCTTGCTGATGAAGATAAACTGCAGATCAACCTAACTCGGTTGGAGGAGTGGTCGAATCATTGGCTTTAGCGGATCAACGTCGATAAGTGTACAATACTTCGCTTAGGCAACCCATCTGGATCTGCCGAAAGTAGAAGTTACTTTCTCAATGGCGAAGCCTTAAAATACGTGGAACCCCAAAAGGACCTTGGTGTGCTGACGAACACACCCTTAAAACCATTGTCTCACTGCTCGAAAGTGGCGAAGAGCGCAATTGCGGTGTTGCATGCCATCAGACGAGCGTTTTTGGATTTCGATGAAGATCTCTTCGCTAAGACTTTTGGAACATTCATTAGACCGCATTTGGAATATGCTTTACAAGCCTGGAAACCCTGGACAGTTCAAGATCAGAACTGCCTCGAAAGAGTACAGAGGAAAGCTACCAAAATGGTTAGAAGTCAAAGCTCCTTGCCATATCCAACCCGCCTAATGAATCTTAATCTGTTTCCTTTGAGTTATAGGCAAATGCGTGGTGATCTCCTGCAGACATTCCGCATTGTGAAGGGATTGGATTGCTGCCTGGAATTCTCGGACTTCTTTGAATTTGCCGCCACGACCCATCTCCGAGGTCACCCATTGAAACTGTGTTTCCAGCAGGTGAGACTGGATGTGCGCAAGTTCTCCTTCTCTGTCAGAGTGGTTTAACCATGGAATGCCCTCCCTGAAGACGTTGTGATGTCACCATCGCTGGAAAGCTTTAAAAGGAACCTTGACAGTTTTATGTTCCGAAACTAGCCTGAGCGATGAGGAATTTATCTTAAAGCTCGAAAGTCGTGCACCACTTGTCATATTTTATGACCGCGTTTTGTACCTTTGCAACCCACACGGTTTCTCTGTATACCGCACTTACTTTTACGTTAAAAACAGGTTACTCAAAGGCCCATGCCTATTTCCCTACAATAAATTGAATTGAATTTTCCCATAGAACGTATTCAATTTCACCTTTATTTCTTGGGATGCCTACTTTCCAAAACATATATATATGCAATGACTGGGGGTAAATTTGGCTACGTACGTAACATAAAATGCTGTTTGGTGTTTTTAGGAAAGGTATTACGCAGGTGTGGTTACCGAAGCTGAATTTGGTCACCTAGGCTTATTTTTATTATCTATTCCATCAAATGGAGCGTTGAAGTGCTTCTCTAGCCAATGATTTCCTGTGATTGTATGAATCTATTGTGGATGAAATCATTTGTGCTCTGAATTTACATTGAAAACATTCATTACTGTTCCGAAGAAAGAAAGTTTTTCGGAAAAATCGTGTTTTACTCGTAAATTTTAACAACACCTGTGAGGTTGTTATCGCATCTACGAAACAACATACCAGCCGCATCCATTTTAGCAATCGTGAGCTTTTCCTCGTTACACGTATGATTTGGCAGACCTTTTGCAGATACCATTCGCTAAGTCCACGTTAACGACCTTCGCCTTTTGTAAATTTTTAAGGGCAGGAGTCCGAATGTCCTTCAGTTGATCAACACAGCCGCCCATTTAGTCCTCTAACTTACCCGGCTTAAAAAACCTGCAGAACTCCCAACAATAAATAAATAGGTTTATTGATTTGGCACTGCTTGGGCGCCATCAAATCCTTAGAACACAGGAAAAAAACCTAAAACAAACTCCTCTTTTCATTAAACACTTAACCTTTGGTTTGTTTGTTTGCTTAAATAGCAGTGTTCGAAATGACTAGTTTTTTTTAAGTAAAAAAACCTGTTTTCCAAGGTTAAGAAATAGCAAAAATGAAGTAAAAACAGCTATACAGAATGAAGATGAATGTATCAGGGAAATAATGTTAAGAGTCAAGACTAGTCTGTTATTGACGTTCGAGGGTATTCATTTGACAGAGGTAGAAACGTCTGCGGTCGATTCGAAGGGATAGGTACTTCCAATCAGATGCGAGCGCATTCGATTCCGGTTTGGGGTCTGCCGAAAAATTAGACTTAGTTGACTGATTGCTAAAAAGGTGAAAATAGATTAGGAGCAAGAAGAGTTCAACGGTAAGAAACTTTCAATGCAGTCATACAGTCTTCATATTTGTATTTATATATCATAGTGTTGATTATGGTTGATCTAGCTGTATGAAACAGCTAGTACCATTCGTTTCATAAAGCTATATCAAAACCTAGACGTGCGGCTCATTGCGCATTCGGAAAAAAACATACTACTAACAGACAGAGATAAAAAATAATAAGTTTTGCAAGTTAGTTTTAAAGCAAATTGTTTACTTATCATAAAATTATACATAAAAATAAAGACGCTATCCAAAAACATTTTAAAATGTAAAGTTATCTCAATCTTTTTAAAAAGTTTGACTAATAGAAAAAAAAGCTGCTTTTAGATAATGGATATATAAATCATTAAATTGAGAGCCCTTGTGCATAGCCAGAGGATAGGTATTTATGAGTCTTGTAGGTCACTAACCACCACTAATAGCTTGCCCATAACCAGATGATAAAATTCGCAATCTCTGTGTGCATTGCAGGTCGTCGGACATGAAATAACTAATCGTGGGAGATTCTGGCCTGAGTATTCGGTTCTAGTAAATTGGCTTTCACCGCACGCAAAGTACGTTTGGATTTTCAGCTTGACTTCTAGGCAGCTCATCGGGAGAACTCAGGATTGAAGAAGCTATCGCCAACAGTAACTGCCCTTTCGGCCGAAAACCGGATGGAGCAAGGATTGACCATAAGAATTGTGCAGACTCTTTAACAATTTTCCGTTTATCAGTGTACAGTTAAGGACGCATTTCGGGAATGATCTTTGCTTGGCGAATGAGCACTTCATCAAGCAGACCACGTTCAAGACCCAAATGGAAATATATGTTTCTGTGCAGGGGTTAGTTAATGTGGTTTCGAGCCGTTTGCAATATTGACCATTGGGTAACTTCATATTATAGGGGTTAAGCAGCCGAATCAACCTAATGGTGGACAGTGCAAATTTTGTCTTAAAGAAGAATACTCATAACTCTGCCAGCAAGCACGTGCCTCCCACTGTTTCCACTTTCCTACCAATTGCCGGGGTTTTTATATATTCTTGAAATTAAAAAATAATAAAATTACCACCCGTAGTAATTTTAGGGCTTAATTTAGGCATTTCCGATTCCAGTTAATGACTGACAACCGGCGACTATAAGGAGACGAAGGTTTATTTCAATCTCAATCTTCATCTCGTGTTAACTCCACTTAAATATGGTACTTCGATGAAAGCCGTAATAATAATTCAGTATAATTCAGTATATATAAGGGAGATAGGCAGAGCCTTTGAAAAACCTATTTACAGATAGACGGTATATAATTCCTACCTACCGACAAGGACATGCGATATATGAACGAGTTAATTGCACTTTAATCATCATTTGCAATAGTATAATTTATAATGGCCTACAAGACTTCTTTATAGTTTACTCAACGTAAAATGCATTTTAATTGCATATCTTAGAACATAAAAACCCTCGGACTGGCCGCAGGATGACGTGTCACTGTGTCACACACATTCTTAGGTTGTGAAGAGTGCAGCAATTACCACTGTGGCCACCGAGGAGGACAAGGGTAGAACACAGCTGACTAGATCAGCTGAAATAACTGCCGGTTATGTCACGCAGGACGGAATCGTTAAATTCCTCATCAAGCACACATGTATAGACAAAGGAGGAAATAGCTTTTAGTCACTTTAAGTCACTTTATTGAGGGAATTAGGCTTTCACCCTTGAGCTCCCTATTCACATTCAAAAATGTCAATAGAATAAACTTTTGCAGCAATAAATCTGACAAATGTAAATGTAAGGTCATCAATATGTGCGGGCCAGGCACAAGCTGCCGCTATTGACGCAATCTTCATTATATAATAATAGTTGTAATTAATGCTGGTTTACAGGCATTGTCAGGTGAAATATTCAGTGGGAATCAGGCTGGCAGTGAAAAAACTCCTGCATATATCATTATAAGTGTTTTCCCTATCTTCATGTTATTCAGGAGAAAAAAATGACGCCTGTAAGGATGATAGCAGTTCAGATCAGGGAAGGGCTAACACAATTGCAGTCTGTATGCAGTCTCTCTGTCTTTGCTAGGAACCGGGATTCTGCCCCAGGCGAGAGTTTATCCGTGTACGGTTGCTCACTGTCTGTCGAAGATGTCAACGGGTGCAGGCTGCAGAGGCGGTGCCATATCCCTCAAGGTAACACCTGGGATCGGGTTCAGATGCCGCGCACTCCATCGAACAGGAAAAGAGATTCTACCATGTCGGCACCCAGAATTCTTGGAAACTGTTCTGAATAAAAAAACTAGTAATAGTTATCTTAAACGAGGAATAACTTCACTGGATTTTTATATTATGGAGAATTTTTTTCCATCATGGCTATGGCGTTTACCGAAAAGAACCGCCGATAATTAACTGTGCGAGCTAATGGAAGAAATAAAAAGACATACTGTTCGCCTTATCAGACTTCCGATCAGGATCTCATCCTCATAACGGAACTCTTCAAAGCCAGCGAAAAGAAAGATGTCCTCATTGTTGGGGATTGTAATGCTCCTGATATTGACTGGAAAACATGGACTGCGCAGGGAATGCCAGATAACTTCAACCACAAACTACTACAATGGGCAACAGACAAACTTCTCTCTCAGTACGTCACCTTTGGAACACGGACGAGAGAAGGACACAGTCAAACTGTCTTGACCTGATTTTTACCCGAGATGAGGAAAATGTGCTAGACCTACAGGATCAACCGCCATTAGGGTCATGTGATCACATTACGCTGTGCTTAGAGTACTCAATGTTTTCCAAACCAAATTTACCCGATACTTGGGTAAGAAACATTTGGAAGGGGGACTACTCACTTATGAGAAGACAACTGTCAGAGATATCCTGGGAAACAGAACTTCATGGTGAAACCAATAAAGATTGGACAACATTGAGTTCGTTATTGAAAAGGATTGTTTTCCTCAACTGTCCTCTCAGGAGAAAGACAACCACAAACCGCCCAAAGTGGATAAACTCAAACTTGCAGGCCTCTTTTAAAAAAAGGAATCGCTTCTGGAGGTGTTACAGACAAACCGGCTCCGATGCTCACTTACGGGAATATAAGCAGCAACACAACGTTTGTAAATGTGAGGCTGCTAAGGTACGGAGGAAGTTTGAACTAAACATACTGAAAAAATCGTTGGAACACCCCAAAATGCTATATGGTTACATACGGAGCACAAAGAGAATTCAGGAAATGATTCCTGCCCTTAGGTCTGCAGACGGAAAACTGGAGACCGACGACCAGGTTAAAGCATCCCTTCTTTCCAAATGCTTCCAGACCGTCTTCACCAGAGAACCTAATAATTTTGCTGCTATTCAACCAGTTTGTCAAACAATGTGTACCCCCCTTTCCCCTTACACCCCCCCCCCACCCACCTCCTCCTCATCCAAAACAGAGGACCTAGACCTAGACTTTTCACCGACCGTAGTTAAAACCGAATTACTCCGTATAAAGCCTGCCAAGTCGCCTGGGCCGGATAAAATTCCTGCATTAGCACTTAGAGAACTTGCTAACGGACTGTATGTACCACTGTCCATCATATTACAAAAGTCCTTTGAAGAAAGCAAACTCCCGGAAGAATGGAAGTGCGCATTCATCGCCCCGATCTATAAAGGAGGTTCACGACTCGACTGTGAAAATTACCGCCCTGTCAGTTTGACTTGCATAGCGTGTAAAATAATGAAGCGTATTATCAAGAGGCATTTAATGCGCTATCTGGAAAATAACCAAATCCTATGCGATGCCCAACACAGCTTCCGTCCAGGACGTTCCTGTCTCACGAGTGCCCTTCAGTCGCACGAGAAATGGACAAAGGCCACAGAAAAGGGTCATGCAGTAGATGTTGTATTTTGACTTCAAAAAGGCCTTTGATAGTGTACCACACGGGCTTCTTTTACAAAAGATTTGGAACGTAGGAATTTAAGGAAAACTTTTCAATTGGATCAAGATTTTTCTGTCTTTCAGAGTAAAGAGAGTTGTTGTTGGAAACTCTAGCTCAGAATGGGCAAAAGTAGAAAGTGGTGTTTCACAGGGTTCTGTTTTGGGCCCCCAACTCTTTCTTATCTACGTGAACGACTGTCTCAAGGACCTAGATTGTGAAGCTGTCATGTTTGCAGATGACATTAAAATATGGACTGAAGTCAGCTGCGCTGATGACGCAAAAGGGTTACAATCGAATATTGACAAACTTAGTGCCTGGTCGGCTAGGTGGCTTCTTAAGTTTAATGTATCCAAGTGCGTGATCCTACACATAAGCGCCGGTCGAAAATTATCTCTGAGACACCAGTACTTTATAAATGGCACTGCATTAAAAGAGGTAGAAACATACAAAGATCTGGGCATGTGGACAACTGCGAATTTGAAGCCCTCAGAACACTGTAAGAAAGCAGTCCAGAAGGCAACATGTACACTACATTGGATCAGACGTGCGTTTAAAATATTCCCCCTGATCTCTTCGGAAAAGTCTATGGCGTCTTTGTGAGACCGCATTTAGATAACGGAATACCAGCCTGGATACCATGGATGAAGAAAGATGTTGACCTCCTCGAACAGGTGCAACGGAGAGCAACGAAGATGGTTGACGGTCTTAAGACTTTACCGTACCAAGACAAGTTGAAAAAGCTTGACTTATTTCCTCTTTCCTACAGGCACTTACGGTGTAGCCTCCTCTGGACATTCCGGATTATCCGGGGCCATGATTTCTCCCTGAGATCGGAGGATTTCTTCGACTTTGCCTGCACAACTCATCTGCGTGGTCATCCATACAAGGTTAATAGCGAACGCACGCGATTGAACCTCAGAAAGTTTTGTTTCAGCCAACGAGTGGTACGACCTTGGAACTCGTTACCAAGCGAGACGGTTACCTCTGACAGCATTACCGATTTTAAAAGAAGGCTTGATGGCATTATATTTCACAAAAGACGACTTTCACAACATGATTACTTAAAACCAGCCTTTTAAAATCTTTCGGGCTCTAATTTTGTTCCACAATGTTTCGCCTATGGCTGTGAAAACGCAATTGATGCTATGTTATGCTATGACTCAAACATTTTTAAATGTACACCATTTTATATTGACTGTACACATGCAATGATACCTTGACATTAATAGGGTCATCAAGGGCAATGCCTGTAACCCTTCAAAATATACAAAAAAATATATATGTACAATAGTTACTCAGCAAATGGGTATCTAGTTTGCGTTTAAAGATGCCAGCAGTTTCTTATAGGACCACCGCATCAGGGAGTCCGTTCCATGCTTGATATCGTATAGAATCTGTGTTAACGGTACTAAATGGTCGAACAACGAAAGATACGCATAAAGATGGAAACAAATACTGAGTTACTGTACAATTGATTCGTTTGGAGAAGGATGTGGTCACGAAAGATCAGTCAGATACCGGAGGGAAGTGCAGCGCTGTTAGCAATTGCGGGTGAGGTTCATGGAGATGGTGAGGGTAAGGGATACCTATGATGTAACGAGAATGGTGGGCGTTGTCAGCAGTGGGGAGAGAGAAGGAATAGCAGCCGTCAACCAAGACCAATGATTACACCATTTCCACCCGGGATCCACGCCAAAGGTGTTCCCAGTTCATTCGAACATTACTGTCGATTTTGTGGTCCGTTACACCACAAAATAAGCAACAGATATCTGGCGTCTAAGTTACCCACTTAAACAATGCCACCTACTCAGTTCATCGAGGATATAACTATCGCCTAATATATGAGGCTTCCTGACATTTTCTAGGTGTATTACAATAAACGCAATACATTCTTATGAAAAGTGGTTATTTCGAGAACTGAGTTTCTTCCAAATAAATTTCTTGAGTATAGGCAAGGTCATGGCCAAACCTTACCTCACCCGGACACACCGCAGCTGGCGAGGCATGATAGTGAGTCCCAAGACACAGCGGGTCAAGTGAGTCCCGTAATCTCTCGGTGAGTGCCTATTTATCACAGTTAAATTAAACTTTTTTACCTTCTCATCAGTGTCCCGGCGCTTTTACCTGCCACTGTAGTTCTGGAGCATGAATATCAGTCAGAAGATTCCTGAAAAACTCCTTCTCATTTCTTATTTCTATGACGGTCAGGTGTTGAATCTGCAACCCATCGTAAACATACAGGAACAAATTTTTATATACTGCTTTCTATTCAAAGCCAGCCTCCGTAGTCAGTCGATTAATGAAGTCATCGTAGGCCACGTCAGTATACGAATGAACATGCAGGGAATAGGGATCTCCTCCGATTGGAGAGATCTTTATAGAACCTTGAGTATTCTGGTTAGTTTGCCAGTCCTTGATCTGCCATTTTTCCTTTTTAGGCCACCGTAAGCAGCCTCATCCGAAGAAGCATGATGTAGCCATCGCAGCATCAGTATTCTCATTAGAAAATTGAACAAGCATGAATATCACTGAAAACCCTGGGAAAAATAGTTTTATGACTATTAAATAGTCACAAAGGCCCTGTACAAGGCAAGTTTGAAAAAAAAAAAAAAGGCGAAATTCATTATCAACAAAAACAAAATGAGAACAATAAACTCGACTAAACTTGAGACGCGTTTAAAAGAAAATGAGGATAAATTCACAATCAACGTTTGAGGAAATACGTTCACAAATGATTATACATATTCGTTCAATTGAAGAACTGCTTGCGAAACGGATGCTCAGAAAATGAATAACGGGGAAGAAGAAAAATATGTATTAAAATTTCCTTTTATTTGGCGAAGGAAGGGTTCTCTATCCTGGTAGCCGACACAGATACCAGTACCTACGGTCCGTCACCGATAATAACCAAATTATTGGGTTCTTGGGTCAACAAGACGTGCCGATTATGGAAAATTCGAGCGAACCTGCAGGATGACGGAAAAGATTATGGTATTCCGTTATCACCGTACATCAATATTGGGTATGGTGGCAACACAGGGAAGCGTCTTTCAGGAAAGTGAAGATATGTTTGTTTGGCTACGTGTGTAAAAAATATGCGAAAAACATACCGAAAAAATATTCAGCACTCCAAACTGACCGACCGCTTGGTGCACGAGGAACAAGCAATGCATAATGTAAACAAGGTACATGAGATTGTATAGAATGAAACAATTTCAAACACAATTCAGTCAACCCTTTATTTAAAAAATGTTCATAAAGCCAGCACTGCGGCAAATATGCGCGAACTATTCCCTCTCCTGTCCCTGACCTAAAAACTACCGCTACAGAGATTTGGCTGGCGAAGAACAGCTGTTAGTTGGAGGTCTGGTGAACTTATACATTCAGAATAGTCTATCTCTGAGCTCAGAAAGTGGAGTAAAATTCCTTACTTTTAGTCATGGACATATATGGAAACAAGGTATATGGCCTGTCAAGGTCGTGTGCAAATAACCACCAATTTTTGTTCTCCAACATGGACAATTTGAACTCCGTTAGCACATCTCTAGGACTGTTCCGGAAAATACTGTTTCAACTGCACGTACGTTCTTGCTTCCTGCTCATCTGGAATTTTTCTCGTGCCAAAATTCCTCATAAAACGGCATCAAATCGGAATTTGTTTATCATCTTATTCAAGTTGACTACACAGCCTGTGCACTAATACAAACTGACAACAACTTAGGAAACCAAACGTGTACAGCCTCGAGAAGATCTGAAGTTATCCAGGACCTTCAACATCTCCAAACGGCTGAGTCGTTCCTGCATATTTTTTATACAATTTACAGTTTTTTTAAAGCGTTTTTGAACGACAAGGCGCGTTTTTGCTCATATTGCTGCAAATACTCGCCATATTCCAAACCCAGTTGGAATATTTCGTTATACGCCCAAAAGAGAACATACGCATACACAGTGTTTTTTATACTCATGGACTCAAAGAAATTGTTTGCTTGCAGCAAAACCAGTAATAACACTTCCTTTAAAGGAAAGCCTGTTGAGCTGGCTTTTGCATTCATGACTTTGCCCTCGATCAGTTTACACTGCAACCAAGGACCAGCAAAAGCGTGCAAAAAGCGTAATGGCAGCCAAATCCGTCGGCTACGAGGACGAATCTTGTGTGGGATGTTCTTATATTCTACTAAGAGTTCAGAAACTGGAAGATGAGCTTGCAGACTTAAGGAAAGCTTTTGCGAGATAACAATACTCGACGAAATACGGTAAAAAATATTACAGTTAAAAAGTCAGTCACCAAAGCACCTTCAGTACCAAAAACAACAACTTGTAACAACTCACAAAGTTTGGACGTGAATACCAATGACGACCGGATAACAGGAACAAAAATCCCTGAATCCCTGGGATGACGACCAAAAACGAATCACAAATCACATCCTCCCATCTTTATTGCTCTAACAAGCCCGTAGTGGCATCCCAAGGAACAAACCGTGGCAATCTGCAATGGGAAACACCAAAAACACCACCAAATTGGATAACGTTCCGACTTCAGTCTCGACTTCTGCCGGCTATCCCAGCAGTTCTAAAGAATCCTTAGCTGAGGCAAAAACCAATGAGTGGCAAGATAAAATTTGGAAAAAAACATAACACGGCTATAAAGTTTAAAAAGATCACAATAAATCCATCTGGTCACTCAGAGGAAAATATGGTCAGCAGTGTCTTGAAAGTCGCCCTGGACCGAGAGAACTGCGTTGTGATCCAGGGCCTACCTGAATCAAATGCTTACACCTCAATCTTGCTTACACCTGATCTTGCTTTGTTTCAGCACCTGCTGAACGATATACTTCATTCGGGAGAGAAGATAACCGTTCGAGCAGCCTTCAGGATAGAAAAAAAAAGATATCGAACAGTCAAAAACTGTGAGACCACGGCCTATCAAAATCGTCTTGGAAAACCAGGAAGAGGCTAAGCTACTTCTCTCCAGAAAAACCAAACTTCGAAACTTTCATAAGCAGGTTTTTTTTCAGCCGGACTACTCTCCTGCAGAACGTCTGAAACGCCGCGAATTAGTGACAGAAATGAAGAGGAGACTTGCAGCTGGAGAGAACAGTTTGATTACTTACAAGGGACGTGTGATACAGAGAAACGCAGCATTACTCTGGAACCAGCCAAAGCTAATGATGGCAGTGACACAGTAGACTTGGCACACTCAAGACAAACGGAATTTTGTAGGGCCGAGTGCCGCCAACTGAAATTTCTCTATACCAACGCCCAAAGTCTGCTTTCGAAGCTCGACGAACTGAGAATTCAGGTAGCCATTCTGTCTCCCGATATTATAGCAATCACAGAAACATGGCTGTCACATACCATCAGCGATTGCGAAGTAGCCTTATCCGGGTACCAGTTGTTCAGGAGAGACCGCACTCACCGCCAGGGTGGAGGAGTTGCGATGTATGTTAAAGGCAATTTCACAGTGTGTGAAATGACAGAGAAGATTAACAATGGTATTGAGGCTATTTGGCTGAAAATAAAGACACGGGGATCGCAGTCCTTTGAAGTCATGCCTCTCTACAGACCACCGGGGACAGACACTGACGCTGATACTTGTTTGTTGGAGAACATAAAGGAGATTGGTAGTCGACCTGATGTTGTTCTAATGGGGGACTTTAATGCACCCAGCATTCGATGGAGCGATATGCTGGTGCAGTGCTCAAAGTTGTCCTTCGATCACCGTCTGCTTAAGTCAACACTTGAAAGCTCTTCTCACACAACATGTATTTTTTCCAACAAGAGCGCGTGGAGGACAACAGGCTAGTTGTTTAGATCTCGTCTTCACTAAAGATCCTGTCAGTATAAACGAGGTTGACTACCTACCTCCACTTAATCGAAGTGATCATGCAGTACTTTCATGGGAGTATGGTTTATATTCGTTGCCACCTGCCCAATCTATGGTGGGGAGACTTTTGCAAGATGAGAGCTGAGGCATCACGAATGGACTGGGATCTTTTCTTCTCCGGGAATGTCTCTGAGGACTGGAATTTATTTAAGGAGTGGTTGTTGAACCTAATAAAATTCCACTGTCCGCCATCAAAACTTAGGATATCTAACAGACCACAGTGGCTAACAAGGGAACTGAAACGAGAGATTAACAGGAAAGGAAGGCTTTGGAAGAAATTTTGCCGATCCAATGAAAATTTAGCCTTGCAAACATACAAAACGCAAAGGAACAAGGTTAAAAGCTTAATCTTCAATAGCGAGAGGAATTACGAGAGGGATTTGCTCCAGCGAGCAGTTCACAATCCCAAATTGCTCTACAGCTATGTAAGAAAAAGCACACGAAACAGGGAACCCAATTCCTGTAATGAGAAACGATGATGGTTTCGAGATTACAGAAATTCAAAACAAAGCTGAAAAACTTTTCACAGTTCTTTTTCAGTCAGTTTTTCACCCGAGAAGCAGTTTTTATTCCATCTAGTTGCGAGACTATGGGAGCACCAATTATTCAGGATATGCTCTTTCGAGAAGAGGCAGTCTTTGAAGAATTACAAAGTCTGAACGCATGCAAATCCCCTGGCCCCGACGAGATTCCAGCAAATTACTCCTCGAACTTGCTCAAGAGCTGGCCAAACCGCTATCCTTTCTGTGCCAGAAATCGTTTGACACGGGAATGCTTCCTACCGACTGGAAAACAGCTTCCACATTACACCGCTTCACAAAAGCGGTAGTCGTGCATTTGCTACAAACTACAGGCCTGTCAGCCTGACCTCAATCTGTTGCAAGGTTATGGAAAAGCTTGTCAAAAAAGGAATTGATGATTTTATTTAGAAACCCATAACCTCTTATCAACTAAACAATACGGCTTTCGTAGGGGAAGATCGTGTGTTACGAACTTACTTTATACTATGCAAACCTGGACAAAAGCACTCGATGCAAAATACACTGTGCATGTGGCCTACATTGATTTCCAGAAGGCATTCGATAGTGTTCCGCACCAGCGTCTCCTTTATAAGTTAAGAATGTTTGGTATTGGAGGCAAACTTCTTACGTGGATCAAGAATTTCCTCGTCGGTCGTTCCCAAGTGGTCTGCGTAGGCGGATCGCAATCAAAGCGCACAATCATCGAGAGTGGAGTTCCGCAAGGTTCAGTTCTCGGACCAATCCTATTTCTCTTGTTTATTAATGATTGTGTACAGGAATTGGACTGTGAATTTTCTTTGTTTGCGGACGATATAAAAATTTGGAAAGTTATCAACAATGCTGCCGATGGAGACGATTTTCAAGAAAATCTCCATCGATTGGACGAGTGGTCCCGCAAATGGCTCCTGTCCTTCAACTCAAACAAATGCTCCCTGCTACGTCTGGGAAGTCGGAATCAGGTCACTGATTTGCGACCCTACTTTTTGAACGGTATGCCACTCCGAGATACACACACACAGAAGGATCTCGGCGTTTGGATGACAGACAACCTGAAGCCTTCTACGCAATGCTGCAAGGTGGCTAAATCCGCCAATTCAATGCTGTACTCTATCAAGCGGGCATTTAAAGTTTTCGATGAAGACTGCTTTTCTAAAGTCTTTGGTACGTTTGAAGGCCACATCTTGAATATGCGATCCAGGCCTGGCGACCGTGGACACAACAGGACTACAAAATTCTCGAAAGGGTACAGTGACGAGCCACAAAATTAGTAAGAGGTCAAGGTGAACTGCCATATGAGATTCGCCTAAATAACCTACAGCTCTATCCTCTGAGTTATAAGCAGTTGCGCGGAGACTTGATACAAACCTTCCGTATCGTGCGTGGCATGGATTGTGCCCTCCTATGTGATGACTTTTTCCAACTTGCTACTACGAATAATCTCCGAGGTCATCCATTCAAACTAAGTGTGCCCCAAGTAAGATTGGATGTGAGGAAGTATTTTTTCACCAACCGTGTCTTGAAACCGTGGAATAATCTAGCTGAGGCAATTGTAATGTCCCAGTCTGTGGATATATTTAAACATCGGCTTGACATACATATGTTGCTGAACCAGGAAGATTATGTGACTACTTTACCTTAACAATATCCGTGTACCACGTAAATCTGCCTGCATTTACTTGACTGTAACTTTTTTTACATTGCTTTCTGTATCAAATAGGGATTTCAAAGGCATAAGCCTATTTTTCTCAAATACACTGAACTGAACTGATTCAGGTAAGCCATATAAACAATCTGATTAAAATATGAGTTTATTCGAACAACTCAATGCTATTGAATTTCGCGCTGGTATAAAAATTGTATGCATATTCCGCAGGCGTATATACACGGATCTCCGTTTTGAGTCGAGAAAATGGAATCTACCCAGTGAGGACTCTTTAGTTTTTTATATATAGTCTAGATACTTTAACGTTGCTGTGGAGGGTAATGTTGGATGTGGAAAGTCGACCTTCCTGAAAATTTTCGAGGGCATTTCGTCGAATATTGAAATATCAATCGAGCCTATCGACGAGTGGGATAAGGTTAAAGGAAAGAGATTCTTCGTAAGAAGCTACCAATGGACTATAACAAGTGTTTAGGAAATATTTTATAGCGATATGTCGAAATGGGCCACACCTTTTCAAAGTGAAGTCCTGGTCACTTATCTTAATCGTCAGGCCAAGCCGCAGGTGAGAATCGTGCTTATTTATGCATCATTATTTTTGAATAAACTAGATGGAATTTCGTCATTTTTTTCTTGTGAAAACAAATTTTTTTGCTTTTGTATGCTGCCAAGAAGCTTTCGGGCCTAGACTATGTTATTGGCCATTATAACGCTCCCCTGTCTCGGGCATCTTTGTGAGCTTGGAGTAAAACTCGTCTGTTCCGTAGTTGTATCTGGGTTTTTGGGACAATAAGACAGTTATTGGGACTATCCTCTCAAGATGGCGATCGTCATTTTTTTTGAAAACTAATCCATTCTCATTGTGCAGTGGGCCATCTCCACTTCTTGAAAATCAAGGAAAGCCGTGGAATTACCATCACACACATTAACCTGAAGGGTAGTAATTTTAAATAGGGGGTTATCTGAAATTCGCCTAATTTTACTAGTGATTTTTTAGTTTGGTCTCATCAATTTGTCGTTCATTAATGAACATTGGAGAAAGGGACATTTTAATCTCCATGGATGGCCAGATGGGGCCAGGTGGGGCTGGTGCTCGTAGTGCATTTAGTATATCATACTATAGCGGGTGGGTCTCAGGAGTTGCGGAAGCAGCCAATTGGTGTGTGAAAGGGCTATCAAAGTATGGTCTGAGTATAGAGATTAGGAACCTTAAGACCGATATATGTATGCGATATATCTTTATACTTATGTTTTAACTTGGGTTACTTCCTTACTTGCATTCGGTCTACCATAACAGTGGAAAGGCCACAAAGTCTCAAAATTTACTTTCGTCCCACTAAATGTCATACATGTGATACGATCCCACCCTGGGAAATTGTTTGAGCTGCTTCCGGAATCGAAGCTGTAAAATTTTGATCCCTTTTCAACGTCTCTCCTCATCCTTACGTATTCTTGAAAAATGCGTTGCTGACAATGCGTTCATAACCTTCCTAGGTGGCCCCCGTTCGACTGCTAGAACGATCGATCCACAGTACCCGACACTGTTTTATTGAAGCCCTGAACCAAAAGTAAGTGATCATCCTTTTGAACACCAATTTTCAAATCCCCTTTCTTGCTTTCCTTCCCTTCCTTATACGTACTCCGCTAATGTGTAACATTCGAATTTATGACGACTAAGCACTCTGCAGTTAACGTGATGGTGGCTTCTGCTAATATTTTCGGGAGTGATGTTTCTATTTATCACGGTTACGTCCGTCTGCATTCTGTCCTGTTGCTGGCCTGTTAGCTTTCTGAGTTTATTATTTAAAAATCTTTTAACAAGACCGTTATTAAAGCTTCATATTTTTAATGTTCGTATTGGTGAGTTGAATTACTAATAACTGAGAATTTATATCAATCACATACAAAACGGTCTATTACAAATGATATATAGGATAAAGAGAATTAATCAATTCTTTTCATATTTAATTGTCAATGACAGACGTTGTCATCGAAGTGGGATTTTAGCTCAGATTAAACCAGTCTTTCCATCTTCTCTGAACCTTTTCCCTGAACTCCGATGGTTCGTTAACTACTTCGAATTAACTATATATTCCAAATTTTTCGAATGGCAAGCAACCCGGTAAAGAATAAGATAGTATGCAGAGCTGCTTATATTCAATTTTTTAAGATAAAATTATCAACCTTAGTTAACAAAAGTTTCGCCTGCAAAGGTAAACATATTTGCGAGTTCTTAACAATAAGCCATAGTGCAAATATAATAGAAATGTTCACTTTTGGGTGAAGATCTCTGTGCTGTCAGCGCGTGATGGCAGAATACTGAGCATTTTTGATCGCATGCATTTGTTGTTATTGAAAACCATTTTACTGAAATCATTTGGTCCTTTTTTAGATGACTCCGTTTTATGAACAACGTAGTGCGCATTTTTGTATTTATGGAGGCTAATTTATGAATTTCGGTGCGACAGAAATGGGTCCCCTTCAGGAACTATCATGCGTGTCGGAATTCTACTTAAATGCCTTAACAGAATTATACAAATGCAGCGTTTCCACAAGAAAACTAAGTTTGTGTTTGCCCCACTAACATACGTGAGAGTCTTTTTTGCTGGAACCGAAAATGAATTTTATCTTATAAAAATCCCACTCTCTGCTTTTAATTCGGCTGGGTTAGCAGCCTATGTCACTTTGTCTGCCCGTGGGATCTTGTAAAAAAGTTGTTAATGCATTTTATGTGGTCTGCTCATTATTTTGCGAAGTTCCTTGAGTGAATCCTCCAGCTGGAATGATAGATTAGGTGACCTCTTCTCGAACAAAACGCTGACCTTCATTTTCCTCTTTTTGAATGGCACCTTGTGCTTATAAACACATCTAAAGACAGTGCTGGAGCACTCACCACTCCTTTTAACTCATATTTTCACTCCAGTGGACTCTTAGATATGTGTGACTTGCCTGGTTAATTACCCTCACTGACAAAAACTGTGGAGATCCACTGAAGTCTACTCATCAGGAGAAATAACTAAATGGAAGCTTGATGTGATCATTTTATAAGTCTTCCGAATAACAGGAATGATATGCTTGCACCTTATTGGATGCCGTCATAAGGCCTCCGTTTCGATAAGCAAAACTGAAGCTCCCGTGCCGAGTACTTAAGAGCCACGTGACACTACCCCTCAACTAGTTGCCAGTAACATATGCCGACAGAATTTCCGACAAATATAATTACTTCGTTGTCGTCGACAACGAAATGGCTACCTGGTGAGTGGTACCTAATGGCCAACAAACAAATACACTGGTCAGCCCTCGTTACCTCTAAATAACAGTGAACATTTGTACTATTCCCGTCTTTAAAAGTTTCTGGTATGCCCAAGTTTTGTACTGTCGATTCCTGTGTTTATCCGTTGAATTCACAAAACAAAAACCTAATTGCAGGTTTTGTGTTAATTTCCCCATTCCTGGAATGTTACCAATTTTGTGCTGGTTACTTTCGCTACCCCTTTAAATCGTCCTGTCGGAAATACTAACACCTGTTTTCTTGCTTAAAGATAGTTATACATTTTTTCAATTTTCCCTTCAAAAAGATCGTTTCTGCACATTGTTTTTTTTGGAAAGCTCATATTCGGTGAGGGTTTCTTCGCAGATGTGTTGGTTACTTCTCTTCCGCATTTAATCATACATATCCGAATTGAAGAGCATCACAAGTTTAAAAGTGTAACAAAAGTTTATCAAGTTGTTTTTCGTCCTTGTTACATCACCTTCTCAAAGCCCAACTGCTTTTGCAACGAATTAATACTGTTTTTGAAATATCCTTTAAAAACGTCCGATTAACACAGCTTTATGACAACCCTACATTCATTTGTTAGTTTACTCGTTTTATATCCTGTTTCGAAGTTTCTAACCGACAGCTGGGCGCAGCGCTAGGCCGCTTTATTTGTGCGTATTACTATTTTCGAACGTCTACCCTATCTATTTTTTTGTTAACTTTAGTAAACAAATGTCCGACGACGACCTGGCTGTCATCGATGAATTTTATAGATGGGGTAAGAACCTCCCCTCTTCCAAATTGGATCTCATCGGTAAGTCCCTACCCCAATAGCGCATAATGCATGCAATTAAAACTACTATTCTTGTCCTCATCACTGCCGATCTTTGAATTTTCAGGGATGCTGTAGGCCCCATTGTTTTGCCGGCTTAAGCGGGAGCAGTGATTGTTCAATTTGGCCAAGGCAAGCGCATATTTAGTTCCATGAATAATGGCGAGCGCAATTTCCCCAACCTCTTTCATGGCCGCGTACGAAAAGCGTATGCCAACAACCAAGGGTGGCAACCAAAGCAATGAGTGATAGGCAAACATACTACTTGTTTGACCTTCACATACAACAGCGTCGTGCTCCGTGGACTGAGCACACCAACGGTGACGTGCGCGTAAATTGGTTTACAGTGAGGCTGACTTGTGTAGCATCTAACGCACACACTCTTCCCGTGACCCACCTTGTCATGGGGCAAGACAGTTTCAAGAGGATCGGAAGCCCCTCTGCACGTGCCACCCGTGACATGATCCCCACACCATGTAGCAAGCTATCCCAGAAGGCGGATCGTATCTCACGTGCATGAGAGGACAATAGCAGTCCTATTATATACAACTTCGTTGCAGACGAATGAGTATTTTTTTGCATTGGTGACCAAATTGTAAGTACCTTTGAGAAGAATTGTGTGAACGATTTTAACGGATTATAATATTTTTCATAATCACCATATCGAAAAAGGTGGACAACGGCTTAACACTCTTCAGCTGAGATATGCAAGCGCTCAGCCAGACTTAACAATAATTTATACTGTGCCCACATTTTTGAACAAAGTCCTACCAAAAGCACAATTTTTCCACTGACGGCAAATCCTTACTGATTGATGATGCCTGCTACTAGGAGTTAACAGCGATTTAAGCCCAAAGAAGTGTTTCTAACTTGCGTATTTGAGTCGATAGCAATAGCCAAATCTGCATCTTGCCCAAATCGTACTCTCGGTTTTGAGAGTTCGTTGACTGTCACGTCTTGTCTAATTAGAATGTCGAATCAATATATGCACATATATCTGCACATGCTCGACAGTTCGACCGTCGTAGTCCGACGAGGTCCACCGTATGCTCCACTGAAGGCTGGTGCAGGGACGGTGCCTTGCACGTGATTTATTTTAAAGTGATAGTAGACTTGCGCTGCATCTACCGCACTCTCTCCTCCCTCACCTGAGCCCGGTGTCATACCAGAGTTAAGAAGACCGGAGATGGAAGAGGGCACAGTTGGCTGGTGCGGCCGGAGCTGCCCCTGGTCATACCACCACACCTGGCTCGGATCCCACGGAGTGGGAGTGCCATAAAGGCCACATTAAAAAGAAGCCATTTCAGCCTGACTCTCAGTCCGCCAGTCAGCCACTCCACACAAAACACACATTGGGACTGACTACGGGGTCCGATTTATCCCATCAGTTGGCAACCTTCCAAGCCACGGCTTTTAGCGCACTGTGGTAACGAGCCTGTTGGCCACATACCCTCGCCACTGGGTGGACTGATCAGTCTTCGCTGGCTGATTGTGTTCGGCTTTTGGGGCACGTTGAACAGCACGTGCTGCCGAAGGCTGGTCGCGTGACCTCTGACTGGCTCCTTTTTTGCTTCTGTGCGAGTGTCATCTTTTACAACTGTCTGAATTTGTTAGCTCATGTCCTTTACCTTGCCTGGCATCTGGTAGGCTGATTGCAGGCTCATTGCTTGGCCATCGGTGTACCAATCGGGGTGCTGAATCCGCCTGACTTTGCTCACAAAAGAGGGAAGAAACTGCAAAACCAAACAGTTTTGTCGGGACTAATTGTTATATTCGCTGCTCCAAACTTCGCCTACAAAGAGATATCAGTAGTCCGTCTCGTGTTTATAAGTTGTGATGGTAATCTTGCGGCAAGTAGTCATGGCAAAGACTCTAGGGATGAAATCACTCATAATTATGGAATTAACCGTGCTGCGGCTCACAAGAAGGAATAGCTGTGTTTGAGCCCTTTTTGTTAAGCCTTCCGTTAGGGCAGCAAATGCGATACGTTTAAGAGGGGACCGATTTACGTAAACCGGTTATCCTGGGTTACCGAATATTTGATCAGTTTTATGAAAGGTTGTTCCAGACGTCAGAGCCAGCCACAAGCTCTCAATCCTAAAGCAAACATGGTACCCTGGAAATTTTACTCCTCTTTTTATATGCGAAAACCACTGAAGTGATCGGTCTGGTATCTTCGTCATCTACGAGCTATCATACTAGTTTAGAGTGTCCTCCTTAGATAGCAACAGAGTGGTGTAATTTTCCACATCACATGTGCCAGTTACTACTGCGTGTGGGTCGATTAGCCCCAGTGTGCCACATGGTCGTAGGCAAGGTCGCCGTCGGATTCATGACCTTTTAGCGAATTTTCGCCTCCGGCCTGTGTGCTACTCCTGTGGCCATTTCAGTTATTAAGTTGGTGAGTTCTTTGGATACAGCACAAATATGTGTCAATGCGTGTTAGTACGTCGGCAGCTCTCTCTCTCTCTTAACTGGCTTCCCCCAACAACTTTTGAGGGTATCCGTTGCCCGTGAAGGACTTTTAGACATTTCTTAGGTTGGCCTGTTGTTGTCTAGCTACCTGCACTTCGGTTTAACGCTGTGTTTAATCGTTTCCTTTGTATGACATAGTTGATTGTTATGAAGGCTTGTGGTACAGGTGGCGTCGGTCGCGTTTTTGTAAACCGTTATTTTACTTTACCGACTACTATTTGCGCAGCGTAGCCTATCTAGGAATGGCATTTGACTGTTCATTGGATCTTCGGAAAAATTGGCAATTATGACCGTTTGTCATTACCCTGAAAAATACAGTAGGTGACTTAGTCACCATTCGCTTATGTTATGGGCGCATTTGCCCACCCAGCGTGTAAGAGGCATTTAAAAAGACGTCGAGTCCTGGTACTCGTGTATGAATCTGAGCTTGGCGTACTTGGAAGCCGGTCGGTCTGAGGATTCCAAACGATGAGCACCCTGCTTTGGTATGTGTTTCTAAAGATGGCAAACGTGCAACGCCCAGTTGATTTATAGAAAAAGAAAAGGAAGCAATTTTTGGGTTTCATTTGTCCGTTCTCCAACATTTCAAACTTGCATTGCCGCCTATCGTGAAAGGTAAATGTAAACACACAGTTAAGTTACAATTAGCTACTGGGCGAACGCACGCTAAAAACGCAACGGTCAGAGCAATTAGGTGCGGGCTTGTGTGTGAGATTTCAAGGACACTATACACAAAAGTTTTTATTATTAATAAGCCGTAGGGAAATACAATCCCGGGTAAGAAACGCCAGCCTGTCGGATTGCCTGGCTTAGTCAAGTGGCCTCCCGTCATGACCTGCTGCGCAGTTTCTTCGCCCGCTGGTAGTTAGTTTTTTCTCCTTGTCTCCATGTAATCTTCACGCGTCTGCCTCTTCCTTCATAGTATACCTTCGTTGCCCTCCAAAAGTTTGTGCCGAGCGTATCCGAAAGCGGGATCGTGCCAGAGAACATCAGGCTCTCTCAATGGTTAGTTGTCCTCTGTTGAAGGTTTCTTGCACGAGCAGGAACTGCTTTTCTGAGGAAAAAACGCTAACTTTCAATACACTTATTTTGTTTGCAGGAATATCTACAGCAGTTGCACGATCTTCATGATAGACTTTTCCTTGGTGATGCAAATGCTAACCGTCCAGCCCCGGTTCTGGTAAGTTTGTGCACAACTTTGGCTGTTTATGGTTGTTTTACTTTTAGTTGTCCGCTGACCCCAAAGCCAACAATTATGCCTTTCAATGGTCACGCTCACGATATATGAATATCTCAGCGTTCATGAGTCAACTTATTTTGCGCCGAGGCCACCGAGTTGTTCATGGTTTGGTATTCATTTGAGCCGCTACTCCCCGAACCTGCGTTTGTACATGAAAGCTTTGTTACAAACTGTCGGCGGCAGCGGCAGACGCAGAATATTTCATTTCGATAATTTTTATTTCGTCTTCCTGCTTTCCTGGTAGATTGTCGGAGGTTCTTACCCCGCTCCGGTTTTTCAGTCTTCGCTAGAATCTGCTTAAGAGCAAGACGGTCATGAAATAGCTTGGAGTCGCAATTGAACTTTGAAGGAGATAACACGACTGGTTTGTTGGCAGATTACAACATCAATGACAAGGGGGCCTCTGAAATTAGCACCCCGGTTCATTTTTTGATTGGCTAAAATGCTCGTCTAAATGAACTTCGGTCATACGTGTTAATATTTCTAATAACTTGTGGCTGGCTTTGAATTGGTTTCTGTGTGGCAGTCCTCCTTGAAAATTAATTGCAAAGACAATAGTGCTGGATATGGAAAAAATGCCGAAGTAGCCAAGGGAAACTGGTCTGGTCATTCGCGCCTTATAAGTCGTCTTCAGCCATTTATATCCACCCTAGGTTCGGATATTCTGGGGTTCCAATCCCGATGATTTTATTGTTTGGCATTAAGTCAAGCCCTCTGCCAATGAGTCACGGGCCCGTTTTTATATAGAACACTTGTCATTTTAGGCAGAATAAAATCTCTGATGAAGACAAAAGAGACTGACATGGCCATTTCTGGCTTATTAGCCGTCATCAGCCAGCCATACTCTACCCCAGGGTTTGAATCCCCTGAGCTCAACCCCGCGACCTGTTAGTTAGACGTCTAATGCCCAAACCATCGAGCTACGGGTTCGTTATCGTGTCGGTTGCGATCGGGTATAGAAACAGCGGTAGAGGGGTGCTCATCTATCGGACATTCACACTGGTTGTGCAAAACCCGCGTTTGCGTTTGGTCGGCTGATGACGGCTGAGAAGCCCGAAATGCCCATCCCAGTCTCCTTTGTCAGTTATATTATTCTGCCAACCGTACCAGCTGCTGTGCGAATGCTAGTGGAAGTCAAGAGTAAGCTGAAAGTCACAATCAGTACGCGCGTGTCCAGTAAGGCGATCAATGAGTTGCCCCCTACCACTTGTAATTCTCGCCGAAATAACGGGGCATGCAGCCAATGAACTTTAGATTTCAAAAATGTTTAACCTTGAGGCCAGGTATCTGCTATCAAAATCCCACCCTCTATCTGCCGGACTATTCCTATCGGCTACATGTTCAAGTTCGCTTTACTATTTTTATTTTAGACTTTTGACTGTGACAAACCACTGGAGATCCTAACCAGCGTCTATTATGAACGTCGGGAGGAAGTCATGTGCGGTGTTAAGATTTAATTCCAGCTGTCTCAGTTTACAACCCCAAATTTTTTTATTCTGTGTGAAACAGGATGATTCTTAGTCATTCATTTTACACGCTCATACCGGTCTACGAATTTAAAAGTTTGTGTTAGGTACGAATATCGTGTCTCCTTCAAACCAACACGTGCGGGCTTTTGAAATTGGGCTGCCATCTTTTCTGCTCTCCATTCGCATGTGAATCCTCTTATATGGCCCTTTTCACCCATTATATACTGAATTTTAACCCTATTTGTTTATTCAAACAACAAAAATGAGGTCATCGGCGCATGACGTTGGCACTGTTTTTAAAGAAGTCCAATTTGGTCGATATTTTGAGATGCATTAAAGGATGATTATTCCTTGTTGTGTTTAATTTTTATACACCCCAAGCTGTTTGTAAACCCGTGGCCTCATTTTGCCTTCGTTCATAGCTGTTACTTACACCGAATTAAACTATCCGTTTGTATAGAGTACCCAATTATATAAAACGGTCTTTTCCGAAATCTCATCGAATTTGATCACTATGATGAGCGTCTATCCACCAATTTTTATAGTAAATTATTTATACATATATGGACTGCTTTAAATCAACGGACGTTTGCCGAATGTGTTGCCATATCATCCGCGTATCGCAAACACTTTTGTCCGTCAATATTGATCGCCTAGACAGGCAGACGTGCACGTAAGGGAGCTGTAGGCAGCATTTTTTCACTCCACACTCATAATTTTTCAATAGCAAGACCAAGTTAAGACAACCGGAGACGGGCTTGTACGCCATGGCTGTCGAAGCTAGACGAGCGTCTACACGTGCTACACACTTCCCAATCCTTACGCTTACTAATCGGACATTAGCCTTGTTGATCCAGGGCATGGGCCTTCGGCATATGGGGACCTGGTTGTACATTACCGTACTCGATTTCAGCTGTGTTCTCGACAGCTGAGCCGGATGTCAACCACACGCGTCCTTTGCTGGGGACGGAGTCATGCCATCTACCAATGAGAGAGCACGTTCTAGGAAAGAGCCAAATCCATAAGCATTCACACTGTAAGTTTCCCACATTAACTCATACGAGAGGCCCCCTATGTGCACGTTGCTTCAATACCGTCCAAGAAGGTGAAAAAAACCGCCTTCGCCCCTCTGTGATGGACGGGGTATTCATTAAAAGGCTTCCTATCTTTAGAGCATATTGAGTGGATACATTTCTCCAGGCCATTTGAATGTGTCATTCCTGTCCTGCACACTGAGGGCTAATATTAACTTGCATCAGACTGTCAAACCGATTATTGCGTTGGACTTTTGCTCAACAGGTTGCGGGTTCGTGCTTCGGTTGGGGCACCACCTGGGGTTGGGTATGACTGACTGATGAGGGTAAATGAGCCAGATATACCCATTGCAGTCTCCCTTGTTTTTGTTGGCATTATTCATCTGCCTTTACCATTACTAGCCGCTGTGCGACTGCTTACAGGGCTCGAAAGGGCTGAGTGCGTTCTTGGTAACGATCGGTGAGCGTTCACCAATGAATGCAAACTAATAGTGATCATCACGATAACGAAGACTCTGCTCAGATGCATACCTGGGCGACTGAAAGACCTCTACTTCGAAGGGGTTAATCTTTTAAAGTACAGTCGGAAAATTTTAATTCCTATGAGGCTCAATGAATGGCACTGACTATCAGGATGTTCGCGGTGAACTCGGAATCATTCAGCTGGTGCAAATCTCCAGGGTTAATTTCAGCTCGTAAATATTCACACAAAGAGAAACCAAAGTTGAACGTGCCTAACCACCAATGTCTGGGAGCCTGTCACTCTTTCGTTTCATGAAGCTCCTCTTAATAAAGTTGGTTCATTATAGCTAGAAAATTTCGACAAACATTTTACTAGGAAAAAACGTTCCGGCAGTGTGGGCAGACTTGACAAGAGCAGAATGGAGGCATCCTTCTCGAAACTGGTGGTTCCGCGTTACAAACGAAAAAGTTAGTCTGAAGAAGCATTTGTGATCGTTGGAACGAGAACTTTATTCGCTTAATATTAAAAATTTATCTAAGAAATCGTGAACGGGTCTTGCCACTTTCAAATAAATGTATTCTCGGAGAAATTTTGACTGTAGTATCACTCGGGGCTTCCTTGAGGGCTTGATATAACACGGCCAATTGCTTTGGATAACAAAAGGGAGCTTTTACCTAGTTCACACTAACAAGTTACAAATCATTATATAAAATTAGATTCGCATTCCAAGCAGTTTAATAAAACGTTTTTTTCTGGATAAATACATTCATTATTACTTAAAAACCCTGTAATATCACATAAGTTGATCCAAGATATCACTTGAATTTATTTTTCGAACGGTCGAATGTGTCAAATTTCAGTCAAAATAACTACAGAAATTTGTCAATTCACCAACAAATAACGTTCCAAACGACCGTTCATAGCTCAGAATGTTTATGCGTCGTTATTTAATATAATTTTAGGTGGCCCTATTCTATGCATTCATAATTAAACATGATTCTAACTCAGTAGAGATTTTTCATTTTCCTAAAACTTGTCAACAATACTGTAATGCACACATTCTCTTCACTCGTACGTCTGAATGTAATTAGATAGAAGAGTGTCTGTACTGTAGAAATTGAGTCAGATTTGATGGCTTTGATCAAAGAGGACTTAGAGAAGTCTAGGCTGAGGAGTATCGTGGGTTATTTGTACACTTAGATACGACAACCAATAAAATCACAAAATGTAGGTCGCTTAAGGGAGCTTTGCTCGAACTTTGGTGTGCGGTTGTGCCATTATTGGTGTTAAAAAATTTACAATGATGAGCGAGAGTGACGTATTTTTTAAATAAGCGCGCACGTGGAGGCTTTTCAAATATCGGCTTGTAGCACTACACTGTAAACTACTTACTCACTAGCAAATTCAAAAAATGAGAAAGAACTAATTAAATAGATACCTGTGGTTGGGGAAATGTGCTGTATTTTAATATGAGTAGCGCATAATGCTCATTGAAATGATTGGGGCAAGGTGCAAGGTTATTTTTGGGATACAGGTTTGGGCTTGGGTTAGGGCACATTGTAAGGTTAGAGATTATTGTTGGTTGAAGGTTGGGATTATTTTTCAAATTGGAGATGGTTAGGAATTTAGGGCTCAGTTTAAGGTTAATGGTCAAAGATAGGCTAAGGATAAGGTTTAAGGGCAGGCTTAAGGTTACGGTTAGGCACTAGTAACACAGCAGTTTTTACAATGCCATCGTTCTTACCTCTGAAAGTTTGCAAGTAATGGAGTGTCTGTATTCTAAAATATGCTTGACTCGTTTTAGTAGCTATTATTATTCGATGCCATACTACATTTCCCTGATTCTCTCACATAATTTAGAATGCATAAGCGGTTTTAAGTATGTCTCTTTATATTTCGGTATCAACATCACACGATTGGGAAAGTCAAAAGCTGAAAATGCAACCATGTCAGTGGTTAATGGAATTTCTAATGGCAGAGTCACGACAACGCCGTTTCAGAATTACTTATTCCCATGAGTAGTATCAATCAATTCAACGGAAGCATCTGAGAAGAATACGCCAGCGTATTTTTCCCTAGATGCCTCAGCCGGTTGCGATTAAAAATGCTGAATTTCGGACCTGTCGCTCGTCCACGGCTACGAAAATATTTTCAGGTTTGCTCGGGATGATAACCAAATATATTTATTTATTTTAGCTCATATAAACGTATGGAGGGAATATTTGATTTAACTGAGCTAATTGGAGGATAGGCGGGTAGCTTGACCCAAGTGTGCTTAAACTCACAGCTTCCAGTGCGACCTCTCAGCTCAAACGGCTAGGGTGTTGGCTGCATTATTATGTTGTGGTAAAAGTTAGGTGGGACTTGCTTGGGCTTTTTATGGACAAATTCAAGTTGCTGCAAGTTTCTTAAGACCGTTTTGTGATCGTCCCCAAGTGTTGCTCGAAAATCACGACTGCTCGATGATGGTAAATGTTCAAGGCTGGAAAGCATGTCCTCATCTCCCAATTCTGCTGGTCCACAGAAATGAACCTGGTCTCCCAAATTGATGTCACTTAAGTTGAAACGCTTGACGCAACAAGAAACAGTTGCGTCTTTCATGGTCCCTTTGACGTCAGCATCACATATCTTCTTTGGAGCTTCCGTACTTGAAATTTATCGTTCCGCTCAATAGAAAAGCAGGATTAAACGCTCATTTTTATTCAAAGATATCTGAAATATAGGAATAAAGTTGAGATTGGAACACTTTCTACAAAATTACAAAAGGCTTCATAAAAACGTCAATATGTATAAAAACATCAAACAAACGTGTAGATATGGACAAAACCTTCAAAAACCTTTTGAAAATACTGTACATCGCAAATGCTGCAGAACATTTGCCCCAACATATCAAAACCTTCTCTATGCTTTCGTGGGTTCGAATCCCACCTGGGAAACTGCGTTTTTGAAAGTTGGAGCAAATTAATTATTAAAATCTACCAAATCTTCCAGAAATATATCTTTACCAAATTATTTTACCAAAAAGAGAATAAGGACATACTGGGATATTTTTTAACATCGGGTTTTTGCATTCTGAACCCTATTTTAATGGGATTTAACTCTATTTGCTGTTACTCCCCTGTTGGGGCTTGTTGTGATATCTGACTTCAGCTTAGCCCATGATTGTGATTCCGCCATCCCCCTTTGATCAGGTAGTGTGTATTTAGATTCTTACTCGCCTTCTTTTATATATTTCCTTCAGCTCTGTCGTACATGAGTTTATTCAATCAAAATCCCTCCCGGCATGGTCGCTAAGATACCTTGTCCCTACTGCTCATATCACCTACCTGACCTAGATTATCATAGCATGCTTACTGAAAATAATTTACTTCCCATCTTGCTTGTAGCTGCATCAGTTTCTTAGAATTCGATATCGTAAAAATTTACCGAAATCACTGCAGGGGTAGCGTTACTAAAAATATCAACAAATTGAGCATAATCTTCTAGGCATAAATTTCTGTCTATGTTTGCATTCCTTCCTGATAAAATGTATAGTATTCGGCCCTCAATTTGTCGGCTCTATGTCGGCATCGTAGCGCCAATTCAGCTTCAACCATGAAAAGGAGGTTCTATCCAATCAATAATCAAATATTTTCTAATTGCGTATAACTTCTTGCTTAGAAGCCGACGCTGTGGAATACATTCCCTGGGCAAGCCAACGCACTACTCACTAAAGTACATCTGACGTGTGTGAATCTGCTATGACGCGCGGTCGTAGTCGTGGCATCTAGAATTGCCTGCTAACGTAGCTCTATCCTCCGCAGGATTGAGAGCAAGTTGGCGGCAACGATATATTATTTAAGCCACCCATGTCACCAGTAACCCCAGGCTCGTGTAATACGAAACCGGTGGTAAAAGGAGTTTTACGGGTTGGACATAAAATATGGGCAAGTAAAGAAATGAAAACAGTAAAGCATAAAAATAAATAAATTTCCACCACTAATATCCACCTAGACCCCGACCTAACAATGAAAGTGAGCAAGATAATCAAAAATAAATGAAAAATAACTCGTAGGTGTTTGAAAAACCACTGCAGAAAAATTGCGGCAGGTCAGGAGAAAATGGGAAAGAAGAACAGCACGTGTCAAGTCAAACAGTTGTGAGAAATCACTGTGAGTTAACGAGCTGCACATGGGCGCTAGAGAAGCACTGGAGTTGCAAGCAATTGGACAAGAAAAGAGTTAGGAAAAATAAGTATGAAAGAATTTATATATCCATAAACTTAATTAACTGAACACTCAGCTGTGAACAAATAAAGAAAAATATTGATGTGTGATTGAACAGTATTTTTAAGTAAATGAAATGAGTTTTTGTCTGCAACATAAAGCAACTGACTAATGTAGCGTATAATTTTCAGAAAATGTAAGGAAGATGTACGTAACGGGAAATAAAAGTAAGCAAATTGTTTTTGAATAGAGTAAGAGGCAATGATTGTATAACTTTTGTCTAGACCAACGGCCAAGTGTGAAGCTTCAAGGACATTCCGAAGATTTCTTTGAAGCAACTTTCGTCGTCAAAGCCCAACGCGAAGCTCGTAAATCCCAACTGTCTCCACCTTACAATGCCAACACTCAACCGCTCCCAAAATGCCCACGGACCCGCAAACATTCCAGGTATGAATTGGTCTTATTTGGACATTTTTGAACCAACTCCAGCACCGGGACAGCACCAACCGATGCGTCCCTGTCCGCATCTACCTGCCCCGCATGTCGATCAACACCACGTATGGTGCTCCTGATCCCCTGTCGCTATCCTCCACCACCTCGCCATCTGCTGTGATGGCTCCTGACCCACCCCTAATGAAAACAATCATGACGTTTCGTCGAACCTAAACCCAACTTCCGCCAACACCAGTGATCTGGACTTCGTCCAAACCTGCCCCCCCCCCCCCCCCCCCCCTGCAACCACACCTTCACCTGACGTGTCCACCTGGTCGGTCACCTGAGAATCCATAGCACGGAGACTAGCGACCCAGTGCCTGGGGCCCCGATACACACTCGCCGTGCCTACCTCCACTGCTCAAACTGCTCCCGTACATTCGCACGCCGCATGAGCCTGCTCGGTCACATGCGCATCCACGAAAGCGGAATCCATCAAGATGCCAACACATCTAGCACGTCTTGCGCACCCATTAACACTACCATCACCAGTCCTCCCATAAGCTCGACCACTCGTATCAACAGCATGACCGCCGCAGACTCAGCACATCCTAACCAATCCTGTCCTCATTGTCACCGCACATGTTCACCACGCATAAGCCTGGCCGGTCACTCGCGAATCAATCACATAGAGGCCGGCGAAAAAATGCCAGGAGCACCAAAATCTACCCACCGCACGCGCCTCAACTGTTTACACTGTCCACGCACATACCTTCACCGCATGGCCCTATGAGGCCACATGTGTCCCCATGACAACCCGCAATAGAACACCACCGGCTATAACACATTACCACATCTCTCCTCATCAGCTTCTACATCACACACAATCACAAACAACACCACACGAAACGTATTATCAATCAGTACCTCTCAGTGAGAGGAAGTCTCATTCATTCATTCCATGTGGCATCTCTGCTGCATGTGTGATCCGAGCCTGAGACTATCACGATTTACCAAAAAGCGTATTTTTTAAGACTGCTGGCAGACGCTTTATACCAGACCACGCCGTCAGCTTAGTGTGTGTTGTGTGTTGAGTGACTGACCAGTGGACTGGGAGTCCGGTTCTGCAGGCCTGCACCGATGAGCATAAGCTGTTTCCATCATCGAGGCTTAATACCGAAGGAACACCGAATAACCTCGTTGCTGCTTCATAAAGCCAGGACAAATTAGAATTCGAACACCCGAACTTTATCACACAGACGGCAACGGCAGAGCGAGCAACCAGTTTATCAACATGTTGACAGGTCTCCGGAACCCTGCTAACGAAAAATATATTGAATTTTGCTTTAGATAACCCTTAGCAGTTTTTGTCCCTCCTATACGTACCTTTCCTTCTCCCGTGTATTTAACCTCCTCACAGTTTTTATACAATTGGGGAGCTTTCGTGGCAAAGACCTCAAACTAACTTTTAGTCTGCGTTCTATTAGCTCAGTGCCAAATTGCTGTCGCTGATCTTTGGTGTGACCAAAGGGAACATTTTACTGATCGAAAATGTGTTATTTTGCTAACTTATAGCAATCACAGTCACCTTTATCTAATTCTGAACGTTGACAGATAATCGTTTTTGTTATTTCTTGCCGACGTGCAGAGCTAGTGCACTGCAGGCTGGTGTCCCTTGTTTACTAGACAGTAAGGTTGTGGTACCTAAGCAGAATCGGCTAAAGTGTGGCTATAAAACTGAAGCTCAACTAATATGTTTAGGGCAAACGCTTTGTAGTTGAAGGCCAAATTTAAACCACATCCTTGTGATCGAGAGCAGAATCGGAACCATTTATTGGCATCCACCTTGAATGCCGTAACATTATTTTTGACTCGAAAAGTCTCATAACCTGAACCCTTACATTGGTCTTTGTGTGACCGCAGTTTACGAAAGAAATGCCATTAGTTTAACCGAAGTTAACGAAATGAAATGGAAAAAAGTATTTGGACTCCTACTTACCGCTTGTTAGCAAACTTACACATAGCAGTAGTGCTCAATGCTTTCGACATCAGGTCCTTGATCACCTACTGACCCGGACCCGCCAATCTGGTGGTAACTTCCCTGTTTAGTTTACACACAAATGGTCTTTAAAAGGGAATAACCTAACAGTTCAGTCACGTGACTCGTTGGTTTTCCAAGACTGCAGAGTGCAATTTAGGAACTTTGGATAATCGGCATGTCCATTTATGAATATGAACTTCAGCATGTCGTGTGAAGTGGATGATGAGCTAAACTTATGACGTTAACGTCGTGCAGCAACGCAAAGGCTGTGAAACAAGCGTCATGAACGTTAATTAGCGCCTGCTATAGGAGGACAGCGAGAAGCGCTTCAATCAAGCTCCATTTGCTCCATCTATACCACAAGCCGCCATGTGACTTCCCGCGAGAGCTCTTAAGTGAGCTCCAAGGCACAGCGAAATGTAAATGTTCCTTATTCAGATCGATGAACACCACACTGTCATATATATATATATATATAGAAAAGACGAAATTCTTTGGGAAAAAATAGAAACTTTAATGCGTAAATTTTCGAGACTGGTCCCCCAGCTCGTCGTCAGACTACAGGCAGTTTACAGGAACAATTAATCAATTAACCGTGTTTAACAAAGGATTCTGAGATTGCCCAAAATCCGAACCAATAGGCTTTGAGTGTATTTCGTCACCCCGTCGTGATTGGTTGTGCGCGTTTGAATTTTTTTCTTTAACGATTTTTGTATGTGGCATCCAAATCGATATGCCGGTTGATGCATGCCTCATCTGAGTGCATTGCTTCCAGGAATTCACGGCCTTTTCTGATCGGGCAGATGCCAACAATCCGTGTTTTCTCCCATACAAATTTATGTCCGGTTTCCAGTGTATGCATAGCCACTTGGGATAAATGGTCTCGTCTTCTAACCGCCAACTGATGTTCGTGTAGGCGGGTTGAGACAGATTTCCCAGTTTGGCCACAATAAACGGCATTACAACTGGAACATGGAATTTTGTAGACAACACCTTTTTTATCAAGGAAGCTTACCCTGTCCTTAGGGTGTACAAGCTGTGAGCGTAAAGTAGATGTAGTGTGGTGTGCTACTTGTATCTGGTGTTTTTTAAGCTATCTTTCGACAAGCTCAGATACATTTTTAATGTATGGGAGAGTTCGCCAGGTCATTTTTTTGGGTGCCTGGGTGGCCGTGGTGTTTGAAATACCTTTCTCTTTGGATTCTTGTTGTTTTAGACATCGATACACGAAGTCACGTGGGTATCCGTTTTTAGAGAACAAGTTAAATAGGTATTTCATTTCTGCTCGATAACTTTCTTCATCAGAGCAGTGTGTTTTGGCTCGATTTAGGAGACTGTAGACAGAACTTTTGTGAGAGATAGGATGATTACTCTCAAAGTGTAGGATGACCTCAGAATATGTTTCTTTGCGGTAAACTGAGGTGTGGAGTGATCCATCAGTTTTCCGATGTACGAGGACATTCAGAAATGGGAGTTGTCCATCAGCTTCCGTCTCGAACGTAAATTCAATTCCTGGAAATGTTGAGTTTAGAATTTTGTGGAACGGATCTAATAGTTCTTTCTTGACGATGACAAATGTATCATCAACGTATCGCAACCACAATTTTGGTTTTACACAAGGGAGAGCTATCGATTCCAATTTCTGCATTACAGCTTCAGCCAGGAAGCCGGATATGGGTGACCCCATAGGGGCTCCTTTAAGTTGTTGATAGCATTGGCCGGAGAAGGAAAAATTGGTTTCTAGACAAAGGTCTAGGAGTTGGAGTAAAGCATCGGCAGGTACATCAGTTACGTAGGCGTGGAGTACTTCTTCGGTGCATGATCTCGCTAAATCAAGGGGGATCGAGGTGAAGAGCGAGACCACATCGAATGAAACCATTACCTAGTCAGATGTAACTGTGATTCCTTTTAATTTGTCTAGAAAACTTTTTGAATCTTCAATGGAGTATTCAGAGTTCTTTGTAAGTGGATATAGCTGGTGAAATAGCCACTTTGAAATTTTATAATTCGGTGCACCGATTAAAGAGACTATCGGTCGCAGTGGGATACCAGTTTTGTGAATTTTTGGAAGACCATATATTTTTTGCAATGGTGGGTTCTTCCTGTTTTAAGGATTTAGCAAGAACTTCTGATATTAATTTCCTTCCCGTAAGGCGTTTTAGGGCTTTTTCAATGCACGAGTTTTTGGATTTTGTGGGGTCTGCAGACAAAGGTTTGTAAGTTGAATCGTCTTTTAAAAGTGAAAGCATCTTCCCTGTGTAGTCTTCTTTGTTTAGGATGGTGGTTGCACCTCCTTTATCAGCAGGTAGAATGATGATATCTTTTTCTTGTTTCAGTGCCTTGAGTGCTTTTCTTTCATCGCAAGATAATTTTGAGTGTTTACTTCGGTTATTCAAGGCATGTACAGTACTGCTGCGAATTGCAAACTGTTCTTCTTCTGTAAGATTTGTTGATGATATGATTGATTCAAAGTTTGCAAGGAAGTCAAGGTAGTTGGAATCCAATGGATTGTACTTCATTCCTTTGGACAGCACCTTTTCCTCTGTTTTTGTTAGGACTTTCGAGGATAAGTTTATGACTTTATTTGGATACATCGTATCATTTTGATTTTCATGAGAAATTCTCATCCACTTTTTCGTCAAGATGCTTCTCTTTTTTGGTCGTTCTAGTTCTGAAACGTGCGTGATAGTTTCCTGTAGTGTTTTAAATACGTGTGCAGGGAGTAATTCATGGCAAAATTGCATGTTTTGTTCTTTCTGCTCCTTGAATCTACAAAGTCGATAGTGTGCGTCTGTTATAAATGCTCCAAGCATCATCAGTTGGTTGGTTGGCGGTTAGAAGACGAGACCATTTATCCCAAGTGGCTATGCATACACTGAAAACCGGACATAAATTTGCATGGGAGAAAACACGGATTGTTGGCATCTGCCCAATCAGAAAAAGGCCGTGAATTCCTGGAAGCAATGCACTCAGATGAGGCATGCATCAACCGGCATATCGATTTGGATGCCACATACAAAATCGTTAAAGAAAAATTCAAACGCGCACAACCAATCACGATGGGGTGATGAAATACACTCAAAGCCTATTGGTTCGGATTTTGGGCAATCTCAGAATCCTTTGTTTAACACGGTTAATTGATTAATTGTTCCTGTACACTGCCTGTAGTCTGACGACGAGCTGGGGGACCAATCTCAAAAATTTACGCATTAAAGTTTCTATTTTTTCCAAAGAATTTCGTCTTTTCTATTGAATATCTTGGGATGCCGTTTTTCAATGTATATATATATATATATATATTGCTTAAGAGGGTTAGTAAAATTTATTATTTTTGAACTTAATTCCAATATATTTCTGACATGCCAGGATGGCCTTTGCGCCGCTTGAAAACAGCATTCGATAAAAAATGAATAATTATGCTTTATGGAATTTTATATTGATTTTCGATGCCGTTATACATGTATTTTTATATCTTATAGAACAACTCGGTAAAAATATTCTTTTATGTACTCAGTTGATAGCAAACCACATCTTCAAAAATTAAACCTAAAGGAAGGGTATATTTTAGTTTTAACATATTTTCAAATTCTCCAACTATTTTGAGCCCATTTGTCGTTGACTCTTTGATTAGCGTTTCCAGTCTACACGCTACATGGCTGGCGTGCGTTACATGAACTGTTCTGTCATTACAAACATGATATATACTGCTCATGAAATTCTCCAGGATATGTGAACTATATTGTATACTTCTGGAGGAACCCTAACAAACAAACAGATAGGATGTGAGTTGAATGAAAATTGCAAAGTCCTACAAACTTTCACAATTTTCCAACTTTTAAAAACCAAGAGATATCATTTTTGAGTAAAATATTTGAAAATGATTTGGCTAGCTTTCAAACAAGTGCAAGAAAGACTATTTTTTTTCTTTTTTCCAAAAAATAATTCAATTTTCACGAGCATCATACATAAAAAGAAAAAATGCACTTTATTTCAATAATCATTTTTGCCGAAGGCTGTCTTTTGAAACGGTCAAAAAAATGTACTATAAACCCGCCATCCTGGGCTTGTGTTACATTTTATGCTTCTAGTCGACATTTACTCAAAGGGATCATTGATTGCACATTTACACCCCTCTGTATTTATCCATCCATTAAAATGTCGGTCTCCTCATGACAATCGAAAAATTCGCCTTCGTTCTTCTTGTCAGGATGTTTGGAGAACGTGCTCCTATATGAACCCCAGCTTAAATATTCCTATTTTATATATACTTTGTTCTTTCGAGTAGTTTGTATTTATAATATCCGATTCACTAATGGGCAGGCACTGCATAAATTTGTGTTATTGATTTCGGTCATGACAGGAAATACATCACAAATTCTTGTGGCCAACATTCCACAAATACGACCTGTGTTATTCACCGTCCGGTCGTCACCAAAGAGAGTTATCTTTACAGAGGTGTGACTTCCTATTTAGCCCTATTATATGTATTTTTATAATCTTAAGTTTTCTATGTTTCTCGACCTGTCCTTTAATATATTCGACCATTTCTTCTCGTTGGTTTGGTTTCCATCTGATTGCATAAGTACTCTTAGTGGCCCCGTCTCTAGCATTTCGCGTAATTTTACTGAATTCTACTGTCGCGCACCAGTGATTGAATGAATTGGAGCGTAGTACCCTTTGATATCAAATTGGTTTCCCTTATGAATATTTTTCTTCCAAAAACTAGTTTTACTAGGGATTAAATCGGTCAGATGCGAAAGATTGTATCCGTTTTAGGAAGGTATGGTTGAATTTCATAGCGCATTTGCCATTAGAACCTAACTGACAATTTGCTGATATCTAGGTTTCTCCTGAGAAAGACAAAGTAGCACTTGCATATATAGTTACTGAGCAAATTTGAAAGTTAGATTATTTAAACGTGAATCTGCTACGTATTTGATAAATTTGAACAATGGTATATTGGACAGGTCTTATGCTACTAAAGAAGTAACATTTGGCAAAAACAAAGTCCTTAGGCATCAAGATAGAAGTTGCATACCATTTACTTAGCTAAGTTTATCAAGCCTAAAAAGTTTAAACTCGGGGTAAATATTTATACAACTTCAGTAGCCAAACCTGCCAAAAATGCATACCTAAATCGTCATGATCAATTTTTATACTATCTGAGTCAGCATATATACATACAATCATTGGAAGACAGCCTGATTACTCCTTCCTACATGACATAACTTTTCTAAATTGCAGATAATGGGTGCTGAGCTACACCACTTTCTCTAATATTAATAATAATAATAATAATAATAATAATAATAATAATAATGAAGGTGAATGATTGAGTATAAAACGCATTCATGGGAAATATAAAAGGGCACTCACTTTTTCATCGGCTATAGACAGTTTCAAACAGAGTGTAGCATTGGTGGTACAGACCTGAAACTAAATAGATTTGCCATAGTACTTTAAAATTATTATTTTACCTTCTCAACACTTTTCCAATATTTCCACCTGGAAGCTCACCTGTTACTCGCGTCATAGGATCTGCTTATGGCTCTTTTGCAAACCGCCTCCATGGGGTTGTTACCGAAAGTGGCATAATGCGGGCTTGTATCTGTACACGTAAAATAACAATGAAGGCATAAGAGCACGGACGGCATATAAGGGGTAGCCGCAAATGACATCCTCTATGTGTATTCACCACAGCAGAAGCTGAGGCATGGCCGTCGACCGCAGAGGGCATTCAGTAGATTCCTGACAAAATCATTCTTATTTCGTTTTCCCACGACGGCAGTTGATGTAGCTGCAAGCCATCGTAAACATATAGATTTCAGTATTTATATACCACCTTCAGTTCAAATCCAAGTTCCGTATTCAACTGACTAATGGAGATATTGTTGGCCAGGTTACTACACAAAGACAGATGCTGAATAGAAGGCATCTTCTGACCGAATGAACTTTGCGGATGCCGAAGTTTTCTGGCCATTTGCCAGCCGTTGATCCACTTCTCTCATTTTAAGGCCACTTCGAAGCCTAGTCAGAAAATCCCTCTTTAGCCACCGCGTTCATGTTTTTGCAGAAAAGACTCCAACAATGTCATACATATTCCTACACCCATGGGATAAGTGTTTTAAAACGATAACAGAGTCAACAAATGTCATTTTACACATAAAAGTTGCAAATAGGAACAATCATCATCAATGTAAAGAAGATAAGAACAATAAATATATTTGCCCTTGCATCTTCTGTGAAAGGAGGATGACGAAATATTGACCATCAAGCTTCAAAAAAATGTACAGATAAGGTCAGGGAGGGTTGCAATAAAAGGGCTTCTTGTTAAACTGGACGCTGGGAGGATAAATAACGAGGAAGTAGATGTAGCTGTGGTAGTCAACGCTAGGGTAGTTGTCTATCCTGTTAGCCGACACAGATATCTGTACCTATGGTCAGTTACGGATAATCACCACATTCTTGGGTGCATGGGTTGACAAGATGTTCCCACTTTGCTAACTGGCAGCGTAACTGTGGGATTGCAGAAAAGACCGAGGTTCTGCCAAATGTTTTCTGTTAACATTCGGTATGTTGAAAACTCAGGCAAGCGGCTGAGAGCGCCTATACACCTGTGTGTCTAATTTTGTCAAAAAGGCCTTTAAATGAAATTCCGCAGAAGTTTTCAGCACCCCAAACTGTCTGAAATTATCGTGCAGGTGGACAAAACTAGAAATATTTAAAACAATGTCCGTGAGATTAAATAACATAGAAAAATTGGAAAGACAAGACAGTCAGTGTTTTTTCTTAAAGAAGCTTTAAAAAATACTGGGCCACGAAAATATGAGCACAGCATACACTGTCTTCATAATCATTTTAGAGACTCAGAAGTACCGCATCTCTAACCTAGCCTGGTGAACAGCAGCTGGTATTTAGTGGTTTGGTGAACATTTATATTCAGAATAGTCCATCTCTGAGGTCCAGAAATGCAAGGTAAGTTCATTCTTATTGTCGCGGCTGCGGTTAAGAACAAAGTATTGAGAACCACGTCAGCCGTATCAACAAGCTGAATAAACTATAGACTTGTTCGAACAAGTCATGTCCATTATATCACCCAGGTGCCAAAATTGTGTCGTAATCTTGCGCACCAATCAGCTTATTGTCTTGCCCTAGTTGGTGACCTTGGGGGTTTGCACGCCGACAGTATATAAATTTTCGAATTCATTCTTCGTTTTATCTCGAGAAAAATGGAATCTAGCCAGTGAGTGCTCTTTGGTTTTCATTAATTGCCTAGTTACTTTAAAGTCGCTGTGGAGGGTAATATTGGATGTGGAAAGTCCACCTTCCTGAAGTTTTTCGAGGGCATTTCTCCAAATATTGAAATATCACTTGAGCCTATCGAGCTGTGGAACAATGTCAAAGGGCACAAACTCTTCGTGAGATGCTTACAACATGCTAACACAAGTATTTAGGAAATATTTTATGGTGAGCCCTTGAAATGGAGCACACCTTTTGAGAGTCAAGTTATGGTCACTTTTCTTAATCGTCAGACGAAGCCACAGGCAAGAAACTTGACTATTCACCCAGTTATTTTACTTAACCTATACTATATTAATTATTTCCTTATTTTCCTTCAAAATTGCAATTTATTTGCTGTATGAACCTCCAGTAACGCTATATTGTGGTCCAGTACAACATTCAGCTGTCACTGACAATTCTCAAGAGCCTTGTATAGAGCTCGTAATTATATCTGCGGTTGCGTGGCAAATAATTCGTTTTTGGTCTATAATTACGCACATTAATCCACTTTAATGCTTCAGAATGCTGCTCCAGTTCATTGATGTTAAGGCCAAATTTGAAGAAACCCATCGAATTGTCATTACACATGTTGACCGGAAAGTTAGTATCCACTCCTAGCCGATATAAAAAGAAGGAGGTTCTCCGGAAAAAAAACATTTCTTCTCGTGAATTTGTCAGGTTTGTGACACCAATGCGACATCGAACGAAATGGACATGGGAAAAGGGAGATTCTCACTAGAGCGGTTGGAGTCACAAGAGTTAAACAAACAGCTAATTTCTGTGTGAAAGGGCTATCAAGATATGGCCTGAATATACAGATTTAATTCTTTGAAAATGGGACCTGTACTTGACTTAGCTAGGCTTAAACTTAACGTCTAGTTACTTCCTAACCTGCATTCTGTCTACCATAACTGGAAAGACTAGAATGAGTTTCAACAGTTTCTTTCGCTGCACTTTAAGTCATTTAACCGGGGACCTCGCTTGAGCTGCTTCCTAAATCTTATTTTTAAAAGTTTGATTTTCCATCAACACCTCTTTTCATCCTGACGAATACTTGAAAATGTCTTACTGACAATGTGTTCATGTCCTTCCTAGATGGCCCCCGTTCGACTGATGGAGCGTTCGATCCACAGTGGTCGATGCTGTTTTATTGAAGCCATGAACCAAAAGTAAGTGATTACCTTTTTGAATACAATTTTCCGGTTTTTTAACTTGCAGTTTCGCCTTTCCTATGTATATTCTCTCTTCGAATGCATGATAATTTTCTGCCACTTGTTCTGCGACCAACACGGCGGTAGCTTGTGCTATCATTTTCTGGAGCTGCGTTTCTGCTTCATTAATAAAATAGCATTTTCCTTATCACTCTTAAAGCAGAGTTATGTTCGCCTGCATTTTGTCCTGGTAACTGCACGCTGAATTTCCTGTTTATTACTTTAAAAATCGTATAGCACGAAACTTATTAAATTTATAAATCGTATAACGTCCGCGAAGTTCATTCAGCCGAGTGGTGGTCTGGATGCTGAAGCTATAATGGTAAAATTCGTGATGATTACCTGAAACGCACGATCACCCCATATTCTTTTTGCGAATGGCGCTGCTTGCCTATAATCACTATCACGCACAGTGCCAGAATGCCTGTTATGGCGTACATAGCTGACCAGCACCACTGGAAGAAGCCTCGAAGCTCCATTAAAGTCTACTCGGTAGGTGGAATAACTTTTGTGTGACGTCCATGGTTACCTGTCAGTTTCATAGTTGCCAGCACAAGGTTTGAACTTTCGTAGCGCTTCAAATTTTCGAGATAGCCTGAGTTTCATTGCGTGCTTCTTTAATGAAGACAGCATCACTAAGAGGACACCCGCAGATGTAAGTTAAGGAGTCCTCTAGCATGCGAAGCCTATATGCTTGCCCTTGGTTAGATACTGTCAAAAGCCCTCCATTTTGCTATGTAAAACTGAGGCTCCCATGCCGAGTGACGTGACACTATCTCTCACACATTTGCCAGTACCATACGCCGACATGTTCACTCGGCTAAAGTTACTACGCAGTTATCGCCCATAGCATAATAGTTACATGGCGAACGCTACCCAATTGTTAACAGGCAAGTAAGATGGTCAGCTTACTTAATATTTGACCGTGATCATGCCTGATCTAGCCGACCTCGATGATGTCATGGATTGTGCCTCTCCGCGTGACGATCCGTGGCATAGGACAAAAACAGCTCAATCCATTCTCTACGCCAACGCGGAGGCCGAATAGCGAAGGTCCAAGAACAGCTTCCATGTCCTGACGAACTGGTTTGAGATAGGTTTTTGAACTGACGCCTCCAATTAGGCAGTGGCGCCGGATTAAGGGCAGGAACACTGGGAGGTGCCTTCTCCTAGGCAGGGATGCAGCTTGAAAACACTTACCTTCCCAGTGTTTATGGACAAACTGATCGATTTAGCGACCTCATTCACCCTTGACACCACAGACTGCCGTTCACCAAAGCTTTAAGCTAGTAAGGCGATATCATCGGCGTAGTCGAAATCAGCCAACCATCGTCAGGGTGCAAACTCAACAGCGTCCTCTTCATGCAAGGCCTTCGCGAGAATCCAGTCAATAACGTAGTTGAACAAATGAGCTACGGGGTACAACCCTGTCAAACTACATACCGAATACCGAACGGTTGTAAAAGATTGTTATGGACCCAAACTCGCAGTGGTTAAACTATAATAAGCCTTGATCATTGCGCTAATTTTTGTGGTACATAATCTAGTGCTTTTATCCGCCACAAGGATTCACGATGGACGAATTCGAACGTGGCGGTTTGCCGCCAAAGCAGACGACCGTTGGTTGTTGGTAACTATGCCGGAATTCAAGTGTGCGTCTCAATGTGAATATCTGGTCCGCAGATCCACGTCCAGTACGGAATCCGGCTTGGTTGGGTCTTTCCTAGAGTCACGCACAGCCTGGAATCGCCTAAGAAGGACTAACGATGGTCAGCGATTTTTACCCTATAAATAACAGCGAACGTTTGTGCTAGTCCGGTCTTTGAAAGTGCCTGATATGCCATACTTTCGTAATATAGAACCTTGGAAAGATATATTCCCGTGGTCTTTTTACTCTTCACGAAACGAAAGTCCACGTTGCAGGTGTCTTTCAGGTTTTTGATAGTGTACCTCCCCTTTCTGTCGCCGAGCATATCCTGGCCCCGAGATTGTTACCAAAGTTGCGCTAGTTATTTTCACCCCCGCCCCCGAAAGCGCCCCGCTGCTTCCAACTCTTTTCTTGCTCAAGTGCAGTTATGTTTTGGCATTGTCCGTCAAAAACATCGGCTCCGTGCATTGTTTTTTTGACATTCTCGTGTTCAGAGAACGTACATTTTAGGTCTCTTTCCAGGTCTGTTGTTTATTTTCCTTTTGTATATCACCGAGTATATCCGAGCGGAGGAACAGCCTGATTTCGAAAGTGTTACCATAGTTGCGATGTGTATTCTCTCCTTCTATCTGTCACACACTAAATTTGTCTTGCACAATTTTTGAGAACTTGCCCGTTTTACATAGATTAATACCATTTTCACAGTTTCTACACAACTGACTGACTGCAGCGTCAGGTCGCTAAACTGATATATGTCTTCGATGTGCATTGCTACTTTCCAATTTTTAACCTCTCCCTCTCTCTCTGCATGGTTAAATTTAGTAAACAAATTTCCGACGACGATCTGGCAGTCATCGACGAATTTTATCGATGGGGTAGGGAACTTCCCTTCTGCTAAATTAGATCTCATCGGTAAGTCTCTACACCATTAGCACATAATTCATGCAATAACCACTACTGTTTCTCTCCTGATCGCTGCCGCTCTTGGAATTTTCAGTGATGTTTTGGGCGCTCATTGTTTTGCCGCCTTAGATGGAAGCAGTGATTATTCAAAATGCCCAAGGCAAGCGGGTGTTCAGTTGTCCGAATAACATCAAGCGCGCCTTCACCGACTACCTGCATGGCTATACAGGACGAGCGCATGCCAGCAAAAGGGGGTGGAAAACAAAGCATTGGGTGACGGGAAAACATACTACAACATACAAAGACATTGTGCGACCCCTGCAGAGTGAGCGCTTAAATTGGTTTATATTGAGATGGGCTTTTGCAGCATGTACCGGAAACTCCCTGCCCGTGGCCCAACCTTGTTTTGCTATCAAGACAATGTCAAGAGGATCGGAGGTTGACACTGGTCCGGTGGCTGATGAAGCTGAACAGTCTTTCTACGCGCGCCACACGCGGCCTAACTCCCACACCATGTGGCAAGCTTTCACAGAGGTCGGATCGTATTTCACGTACATGAGGGTCATAACAGTTAGATTACGGAGCCATTGCAGCCTCAGTCCTCCAGTTCCTCCAAAGTAATCTCTTGAGGACCAAGTTATCCCATCGGTAGGCAACCTTCCAAGCAACCAAAATTAGCAAGTCATTATATGTTTATACGTGACAGATTTCTTATAGTGAAAAATGCGCTCATTTATGGAAGATGGATTTCCACACTTTTCGCTTTCCCATGCACCAATCGAACGTCCGGGACTCTCGGCTGCCTCCTGATAGGGTTGAACGCAGTGGCTGGCAGATCTAGACGGCTTGTCTGTGTCTGCCACACGAACGTGTCCCAACTTCTCTCACCAGGGTACACAAAAGGACATGCTTCCCTCTTTGAATGATCCCAGTCCTTTTACAAGGCATGCAAACGATCGGTGCTATGACGCACTGCACCTTAATTAGTAGCAGTCCTGATATGTACAAATTCGGCGAAGACGGAGGATTACTTTTGCTCTATTGACCGAGTTGTAATTGCGTTTGAGAAGAAATGTGTGAACGACTTTCATGGATTACAATATTTTGCTTAACTTACCACATCGAAAACAGTGGACAACCGCCTAACGCTCTTCAGTACAAGCGCTCAATCAGACTAAACAATAACTCCACGTTTTGGGACAATTTCATACAAGTGAAGGATGTTACCAGAAGTAGAATTTACCCACCAAAAAGCAGGATACGGACGCTTCAACAAGACAATGGCCTTTTTAGGTCAAGTCCTTAATGGTTTGTGCTAGCCGCTACTAGGAGTTAACTGCGATTAACGCTCGTCAAAATGTGCAGATTTTAGTCAATAGCAATATCCCAAGACTGATTCTAGGTTTCAGTTTTGAGAGTTCGTTTACTGTTAAGTCTCTATTTGGCCTCTGGTGCGCTCTGATTGACTGTCGAAATCATAGATGCATGTACATGTTTGTGTGTGTGTGTGAGTATTGTCTGCTCCCCTAAACGGGCCACTTGGTAGTGGCGCTGGACCCCTGCGGGGGTTAGATCAGGGCATGGCAGGCGTTATTCGGGTTATCGAACCTGGGGAGGGGGCGTGATGGCAGGCGTACGTACAGGTTCATGCCACATCAGACACCTGTGGCCTTTATGTACTCTCAACTGCACCGGATCCCGCCTCCGGTCTTCTTGGACCTATCTTGATACAGGTCAGACGTGGGTGAGGGAACAGAACTTGCGATAGATGCACTGAAGATCTATGCCCACTTAAAACTAGTCCGCGCGCAAGTCACCGTCCCCGAACCACCTTTTTGTGGAGCTCACGGTGGACCTCATCGAACTACGACGATCGAACTGCCGTATGTGATTACTGGTTCCGATAATATATTCGTACCTAACGGTTTGACCATCGCGAAGGATTCTGTCCACCGTGTGCCCCACAGCATGTTGGGCGCAGGTGCGGTGACATGCGCGTGAATTACTCTATAGTGATAGTAGACTTTCGCAGTAGCTACTCACTTTTAGCAGGCTGAAGGGTACTGAGAACGTGTTGAACCGATTTTTTGTCGCTGCATGGCGCAGCTACGAGGGGTTCCGTTTATCAATGGGTCCCCCAGCACTCTCCATGCCTTTTTCTGGTACCTACATTTTTTACTTTAGTTTTTTTTGATTTCCTCAGAAAGTAATGTGCGAACTTGGAGCAAGTTCATTCTCTATTTCTGAGGAAATTAAAGAAGACCTAACCTAAAATTCTGGAATATCAGAAGACACGGAGACGGTGGGAGTATGGTATGGTCAATCAACAGCTGCATGCGACTGACTGCCCGTTGGCAATTTGTAAATTGTACACGGTTATTTCCTTGAAGTCGACAAATTTAAGCTCAACTATTCATATCAATTTCTTGGCCAAAACTGATAAGCCTTGTGCCAAAGAATATGCTCCAAGTCCTCCCACCTGCGTATCTCGCGTTCATTATTTCCCAAAGAAGGCGCAATAAAGAGGATACCTACTGCTAAACCAAAGTTTATTCATGCTGCCATTTTGGAAACTTCCTCGTTTCCGCCATCATAACAGTGAGCTGACTGTTTCTGTTCGTCTTGATTTGGTAGGCTCGTTGCCTGCCTCGGTCCTGTAACACGAACCTTTGCTTGCCTGTGCGTTAGTAACAAGCTAGGACTTCTCTGTGGCCGAGCACTAGCCGGTTCTCGGACCTCAGACCCCTTCGCAGTCGTAGTTGCGGCCGGGTAAGCGTGCCTGTTGGCCACATACCCTCGCCACTGCGTGGACTGATCAGTCTTCGCTGGCTGATTGTGTTCGGCTTTGGGGCACGTTGAACAGCACGTGCTGCCGTAGGCCGGTCGTGTGACCTCTGACTGGCTCCTTTTTTGCTTCTGTGCGAGTGTCATCTTTTACAACTGTCTGAATTTGTTAGCTCATGTCTGGCTGGCGTCTGGTAGGCTCATTGCAGGCTCATTGCTTGGCCATCGGTGTACTAATCGGGGTGCTGAACCCGCCTGACTTTGCTCACAAAAGAGGGAAGAAACTGCAAAACCAAACAGTTTTCTCGGGACTAATTGTTATATTCGCCGCTCCAAACTTCGCCTACAAAGAGATATCAGTAGTCCGTCTCGTGTTTATAAGTTGTGATGGTAATCTTGCGGCAAGTATCCATGGCAAAGACTCTAGGGATGAAATCACTCATAATTATGGAATTAACCGTGCTGCGGCTCACAAGAAGGAATAGCTGTGTTTGAGCCCTTTTTGTTAAGCCTTCCGTTAGGGCAGCAAATGCGATACGTTTAAGAGGGGACCGATTTACGTAAACCGGTTATCGAATATTTGATCAGCTTTATGAAAGGTTGTTCCAGACGTCAAAGCCAGCCACAAGCTCTCAATCCTAATGTAGACATGATACCCTGGAAATTTTACTCCACTTTTTATATGCGAGAACCACTGAAGTGATCGGTCTGGTATCTTCGTCGTCTATGAGCTATCAGTCAAGTTTAGCCTGTTATGTCCTCCTTAGATAGCAACAGAGTTGTGTAATTTGCCGTATCCCATGCGCCAGTTACTCCTGCGTCTACGTCGATTAGTCCCGGTCTGCCACGTGGTCGTAGGCAAGGTCACCTTTGGATTTATGAACATTTAGCGAATTTTCGCCTCCGGCCTGTGTGCTACTCCAGTGCCTATTTCAGTTATTAAGTTGGTGAGTCCTTTGGATACAGCAGCAATATGTGTCAATGCGTGCTAGTACGTCGGCAGCTCTTTCTCTTAACTGGCTTCCCCAACAACTTTTGAGGGTATCCGTTGCCCGTGAAGGACTTTTAAACATGTCTTAGTTTGGCCTTTTGTTGTCTAGCTACCTGCACTTCGGTTTAACACTGTGTTTAATCATTTCCTTTGTATGACATAGTTGATTGTTATGATGGCTTGTGGTACAGGTGGCGTCGGTCGCGTTTATGTAAACTGTTATTTTACTTTACCGACTACTATTGGTGCAGCCTAGCCTATCTAGGAATGGCATTTGACCGTTCATTGGATCTTCGGGAAAATTGGCAAATATGACCGTTTGTCACTAATTTGAAAAATACAGTAGGTGACTTATTCACCATTCGCTCATGTTATGGGCGCATTTGCCCACCCAGCGTGTAAGAGGCATTTAAAAAGACTTCGAGTCCTGGTATTCGTGTATGAATCTGATCTGGGCGTACTTGGAAGCCGGTCGGTCTGAGGATTCAAACGATGAGCACCCTGCTTTGGTATGTGTTTCTAAAGATGGCAAACGTGCGACGCCCAGTTGATTTATAGAAAAGGGAAGCAATTTTTGGGTTTCATTTGTCCGTTCTCCAACATTTCAAAACTTGCATTGCATTATAGAAATAGAAGGGGAGGTAGCTTTTATGCTGACATTTTTCTGTGTCCAACGTTTCAAACTTTCACTGCCGCCCATTGTAAAAGGAAAATTTGAACGCAACGGACATATTAAGTGCGTGTTTGTGCATGGCACTGAACTCAAAAAGTAATTTTGATAAATAATCTGTTAAGAAACGCCAGCGTAACCGTTTGCCAGGCCCACCGGAGTAGTTTGCCATGATTGCTGGTTTCATTTCAATTGGTTTGTTTGCCATCCATCAACCAATCAAAGTGCAAGTCGTGCGCACTCTGCGCTGCCCGATGACGTCATCTTGACGTCTCGCGTTCTGCGCACTCATTGGTAAAACATCATTTCTTGGCCTACTGGTATTTGTCCTCGTCTCCTTGTCTATCTTATCTTCACGCGTCTGCCTCTTCCTTTATAGTATACCTTCGTTGCTCTCCCGAGGTTTGTGCCGAGCGTATCCGAAAGCGGGATCGTGCCGGAGAACAGGCTATCTCAATGGTCAGTTGTCCTCTTCTGAAAATTTATTTCACGACCATAAAATCCCCTTCAGCGAAAACAAACCGCTAACGTTCAAAAAAATTCTTTCATTCGCAGGAATATCTACAGCAGTTGCACGATCTCCATGAGAGGTTGTTACTTGACGGTGTAACTGACAGCTGTCCAGCCCCAGTTTTGGTAAGTTTACGCCCAACTCTGACTTTTGTGTTTGTTTTGCCCGCTTACCGCACAAGGATGGCAATGTACTTAAAAGGCCATGTGCTCAATATTTTGGTTTTCTCAGCCTTGTTGGTTGGGCTCATCAGACGTATTGTGTTGTTACGGTCACTGAGTTCTTCGTAGTTGGGTTGTAAGCTAAACGGTACCTCTCCGAACTTCGATGTTTATGGTTGTTTTGCTTGGTTACTTAGTTGTCTGCTTACCGCAAAGCCGGCGGTGATACATTTAAAAGGTCACACGCACCATATTTGAATATCTTTGACTTCTGGAGTCAACTTGTCAGACGTATTTTGTTCCCAATGCCGCGGAGTTGTTCATAATTAGATAGTCAGTTGGGTCGCTACTCCCTCGGATTTTCTGGGTTTTTAATCCAGATTCTTTGGTCATTGAAGGTTTAGTTCAGCGCTCTACTGATGAGCCACGTACCCGTTTTATCTATAATGCTTGTCATTCTGGGCAGAATAGCATCGCCGATCAAGACAAGACTGGCTGACATGGCCATTTCTGACTTATTAGCCGTCATCAGCTGGCCATGTTCTACATCAGGTTTTTAAACCCCTGAGGCTCGAATCCGCGACCTGTTGGATAGGATTCCAATGCCCTTAACCATTAAACCACGAGCTCGTTTTACTGTCGATTGCGATCGTGTAGAGGGGCGCTCACCGATCGCGTTTACGGGCCACATTCGCACCGATTGTGCAAAACCCGTGTATGAGTATGGCTGACTGATGACGGCTGAGAAGCCCGAAATATCCATCCTAGTCTGCAATCTTATTCTGCGAATTATACTCGCTGCTGGCGAAACTCAAGGCACAATCTGGATGAGTGTGTCCCGTAATGCGATCGTTGAGTGGTCCCCTACCACTTGTAATTCTGGAATAAATAACGGGATCACGTAGCCAATGACCTTAAAATTTGAGATTTCTTTAACATCGAGGCCCGTTCTCTGCGATCGAAATCCAACCCTCTGCTTGGCGGACTATTAATTTCGGCTACGCCTAACCCTTATTCATATTCGCTGTAATGTTTTTTCTTACAGATTTTCGACTGTGACAAACCGCTGGAGATCCTAACCAACGTTTACTATGAAAGTCGAGAACAAGTCATGTGTGGTGTTAAAGTTTGATTCCAACTGCCGTCCTGTACTACCCTCAAATCATTGTCTCTACTCTGTGTAACAGGATAATTGCTAGTTTTGTATTTTGCACTTTCATATTAGTCTGCTGATTTTGAAGGCGTTTCATATGCATGAATCGCATTTCCCCTTTTTTTATATGTTGTGCCTCGTCGTATCTCCAGCTTCTATATGCCGCCACCCATTTTTACACCCGTGTCTTCACGCTGCCGTCGTTCATTGCTGTTTCTTACGCCGAAATCATCCACCCGTTTTTTTACCGAATGCTCAATTTGGAAAACACTGTTGATTCCGAAAGCTCATATAACTGGATTATTGTTTTTTATAGAAATTTTATATTAAATACTTTGTACACATGTGGACTGCTTTAAATCCGAAACCGTTTACCACATCATCCGCGTATCACAAGAGTTTTTGTCCGTCAATATTGATTGCCTAGATAGGCAGACTTGCACGTAAGCGAGCCGTATGCGTCACCCGCATAAACGACTCTGGGTGACGTGACACGCGTGGTCGATGAACAGATAGGCCTTACGATTCATGAGGTGCGTTGCCTAACACGAAAGTGACAAGAGAGAAAGGGTGGAAGCACAATAGGCGGGTCCCAATTAAAAAGCTATTGATTTTGCTACTTATAAGCTTGCAGTAGGTTGTCTTGTAAAGCTAAAGTTCACCCGGATGATTGTGGGACTGCCGATCAATATTCTGCCTAGTCAGGGATTTCGGCATTCGGTTCTTAATGTACTTCTACTAATGCGTTAATTAGTATTCGGATTACTAGATAAGTCGTTTCTGTGTATTGGGTAAACTTTGTTGGGCTTTTATCTGCTTATCCGTTATCGACTGGGACCCTTCACAGTAGGCCCGCATCCGTGCTGCGCAGCGATGCATTCGGTCGGGCTTGGGTAGGCCATTGTTTCGGTAGGGGTGTCGGGTTTTTAGAACAGTTGTGTTACTGTCGACCCTTCTATTCAGTCATGTATTCGGTTAAGGTCGTGTGCCGGTTATAATGTTGTGGTTCGGAACATGGGCATGGAATGAGGGTTAGGGTTGGTGCAGCTGTTGATATTGAAAAGTCATAATGGGCTTCTGTTGCTTATGCAACTTCGGATCTTGGGTTTTATCACTTATTTTGGAACCCGCCTGTTGTGCTCCTACCCAGGAAAGATTCAGTATTAAAAACAGCTCCACTGCGCACGTAGATTCACCACATTCCCATGCCCTGGTTGCCGTGGATGCCGTCTGTAGTCTCGACAGCTGAACCGGGTGTTGGCCGCGCTCGTCCTTGGCTGAGAACGGGTTCACGTGATCTACCAGTCGGAGAGCGTGTCGCAATTGAAAGACAGATCGATAAACTTGTCCAAGAAGACGAACAAACCACTGCCTCCACTCTAACTGCTGCCATATTCGTTAGAATGCTTTCACTGTTTCGAAGGTGTCGAGCGCACACATTTCTCCAAACCCACTGAACGTCTCATTCCTATCCTCCGCCCTGAGGGCTCTTGTTGAAGGGAATCAGACTGTCAGATCGATTAAAATAACAGTGATCATGATGACCAAAACTTTGTTCACTTGCATACCTCAGCGTCTGCACGATCTCCAAGTCCGAGGGGTGAGCTGTTTAAAGTACACTCGGTCAGTTTTAATTCCTAGAGGACACAATGAATGGGAATAGCTTTCTGAATTGTCGCACTGAACTCAGCATCCATCAGAAAATTCAGATTTTCAGGGCCTCTTTTAGTGTTTGAATTCCAAAAAGAAGTCGAATGCGGCCGTGCTTTGGTATATTGAACTAATCTCGGGCTCAGTGTTTCCTAAGCCCGTTTGTGTGTAAAGTGGGGGTTGTGCGGTAAAGCATTTAACAATAGCTGAAATGAGTCGTTTTGGCATCATGGGCTATTACCGGTGTGCCAAGACCCCTCCTGTCCTTCGGAAATTTACAGGCCAATCATATGATCCACTAATAGAAGCTGAAGCTCTGTGATTTCGTGTCGTTGTCTGCGCACCGACACGTGAGCAAACCATGTCATGACAACTTCAATGATTCATTTCGGCATCATGAGCAATCATCAGTGCGCCTGTCCCCACGCTCCACGGAAATTCACAGGCTGATTATATGATCCACTGGTAAGGGCTCCAGCTCTGTTAATTCGTGTTGCCGTCTGCGCACTGACACTTGTAAGCAAACCTGATCAATGCATTGGATTGTCTTATTGGAATCTCGCTCGGTTCCAGCCAGATGGTTCTGCTGCAGTGAGTCCACTGTCATGCGGGACCACTCAAAATGCCCTGTACACGCAGACCTTCGTGTTTAATTGGTGATAACAGTTAATTCTATTTGGGCAAGATAACAGTGTGTAGCCCTTTAGTGATGGTGCGATAGCCAAGGCCACATGTAAGACGGCAATGGTGATGATGCAGTTTTACGGACGGGAAAGGAAAAAACTGCACAAAATAATGCGAAACTGGCATGAATAGGGCTTCTCGATTAAGGCCGCGTATAGAGCGCTGGAAGGCTAGCGATGCATAAAAAAGAAAGAAAACTGTATGGAAGAAGCTAGGGGGGAACTATGAAGGCGGCAGGGGAAATTGCCCTACGCCAGGTAGCCAATGACAACGCGTGGGCTGTCAGGGTTATACCGCAAAATGTGTACTGGATTCAGCGCGATAAAAGGCGGTGCTTGTAGATACTGGGATGAACCGTGGTTTCACCCCAAGAGTGCAATTTCGAGGTTTTAGGACGCAGTAGTTAAGTTTTACTGCCCAAGGTATCGAAAATCGCATATCTTAGTACCATATAGGGATCCAGGATACGTAAGTAATTTTTGTCCCGGAAAAATACATCAAAAATATAAAAGGATTAAGTATGAATTAAACATGGAAAGGATAATTATCATTTCTATAAAATGCATCAGGAATCAAATAAATTAGTTGTAGGTATCAATTTAGGAGGAAAAAGGATTATATTCTCTTCCTCAAATACATCAGGATTAATTAGACATGTAGGATGGAAAAGACTAATTTTTATCTCTTAAACGTGCACCACAAATCAAGAAAGAACAAGAACAACAAGAAAGATACAAACATGGAAATTGTACAAATACCTACAGCCCCCTGTAGATATCACCCGCAGTTGGCCTAATGTGCACTTGCCTGGTCGTTTGGTTACTCAAGTTTTTAGGCACAAACGCCACCCTCGGTCTAGCCTGGGGGTACAGTGGCACTCCGTTCCCACGGGCGCCACTTAGTCCACCGTTCCTGGTCGAGGCAGTCGGCTGACGTGCTGGCCGTCACAGAATCTCACTCACGCAGCCCCGCTGGGACCACTCGAGTTTTGGCACCAGCCTCGCGACTGCTCAAAACCAATCAGTGTGTGACATTTCACTGATTGGCTGCAGGCCACAAATGACACCTCGAGGTCAAGTAACCTTACCGGGGGATATACACACACAAGAACTGGCCTGAAGAGACCGCTAGCGGCAACTGCGAGCAGGGCCCCCTTTACGCTCTCTTTGCCTCAGTAAAAGTTCGTCCTACCAAATCCATCTTCCCTGACTTCTGATTTGGGAAACCTTCTTGATGTCGACCTCACGATTTTGATGAAGGCACCTGTTGGAGGAGTTTATTTTACTCGCAACGCCGACTTGCTTTCTCAGGCCGCAGCGGCTACTGGCGAAGGGAGGGCTAGTGTTGACTGCATTGAGTCATGCGTGAGAGAGAGAGAGAATGAGTGAGTGAGTGAGTGAGACTGTGGTAGCAGCTGGTTTACTACGTATATGGAGCAAGTACAAATGTTGTCATATTGATGTGTTGCATTTCCCGAGGGGTGTCATGCCTAGAGGTTTATGCTGCATCGGTTGAGGTGTGATGTGTTCAAGTCTCGCTTAAACAGCCGCAACTATTCAGATGCATGCGTGTGCGTGTGCGAGTGAAAATTGGTCGAGTGTCTGAAAGTCAGTGAGTCTGGGCGCTGAGTGACCTTGAGCCAGCGGGCCTCGAACAGGTAAGTCAACTATAGTAATATTCGCCTGTCGACAACGGCTTCTTGTCAGGGGCAGAACGAAACGAGGGATCGACAGTGTTGCCAACGCTCCAATGAATCATTAAACCCACCGCACATGCGGGGTTAAGAGGGTGGCCATGGAGACAGGCGTCGCTCGAAACAGAGGCAAGGCTGATTAATGCTGCGACCTGTGCAGACGTGCATTTAGGGCATCAGCACGAGGGTGTGCTGGCGTGATCTCATCAAAATGTTTCGGTGAATTGGCACCCTGGTATAAGATGAAAGGGCGTGTCTGGCACAGTGCCTCCCAGTGAATGCTGAGCTAGGCGAATCCATCGATGAATAGCTTCACCCTCATCTCGACTCGAAAATGGGATAGACTGCGGAGTTTGTCCTACGCTGGCCGGTTTCATTGAGTTGGACTCAGAAGTGAGTTGGCGATCTGGGAGATAATGAGGGAGGCTGCCCCTGATAATAACAAGAAAGGTGTTTGAATAAGGGGATAAACACGCGGTATAGGCAGGGTTGGAGGACTCTTCTTCCACTTTGATTGAGACCTGGTGGCTGAGTTGCGTTGATTAGATTGCTTTCATTCGTGACGCGATATCAGGAACTGCGTCTGCCTATCGGCGGGCACGATGAGTGACACAGCAAAAACAAGGAGGTAAATTTGAGTTGGCATTCTGGACGTTTTATGTCAGCCGCTTCTGGTGGTTGCGCTTCGATCACGTAGGGATCACCGATTTGTGGCGCCAGGGCACTACAATCATCAGGCCAAATCCAGGGTCATAGGAAAAGGCAGAAGGCACCTGTGGAAGGAATGTATTGTGCCCAGAAGCCCTGATAATCTCAATTTTTGAAGGGTGATGAGTTCACTGCGACTATGCAGAGAGTCATTGCCATTCGTTGTGTTCCCTGGGAATTTAAATTACCCAAATATACTTTAAACGACCGCCCATCCCGCCCCGACTTAGTGGTCGCTGAGGTATGCAGATGAAGAAAGCCTTTGTCATCGTAACCATTGTCATTTTAATCGAGCTGACAACGTGATTCACGTGTGCAGAACAAGAAATGGGTGTTCAGTGGGCTTGGAGAAGTATATGCGCTCGATATGCGTTAAACTTTGGAAGCATTCTGACAAATATCCCGGCCCCCAAGGTGAAGGCAGTGGCTTGCTCGTCTTCTTGGGCGGCGTTGTATCGACGTACGTCCTCTTGGAGTTCCACTGCGTAGGCTAAACTTCAAAAAGTGAATGCGGTAGAGCCTATCAATCCGTCTCTCAATCTCTCCGACTGGTAGATTACGTGACCCCGTTCCCAGTCAACGTCGAGGGTGGTCGATACTCTCATCAGCTGATGAACAATGCCAAGCAGCTTGTAGTATAAATAGTAGTAGTCGCAGTAGTAATAGTAGTAGGAGCAGTAGTAGTAGTAGTAGTCGTAAAAAGTGACGCCCTATCTCCATCCCTCTGTTCTACCTAGCAGACTATGCCTTCTACATGTTTAAGTCGAGTAACGGGTACTTCAATAACTGAGCCACCACATACATCTCTATTTCTGGGAAAATAAGATTGATTTCCAACAAGAAAGACATTAAATCTCCCCGATTCCTTCACCAGTCAAACATTAAAATCATGCTCGCTTGCCTATTGCAGTCTGATTCTGAATCAATCCAATCTATGCAAACTGAACAATCATTTTCAAGGCCGACTCAGAAGATCTCGCTCAGGGCACTCTGACGCCTGCCCCGCTGTCAATTAGGCCTCCTGTTCTCGTGGTGCCGGCCTTCCGTCCTTCTTGGGTCATAAACGTCCTCCATAATGTGCCATCATTATGTTCAGTTTACAATGCTCTATCTGATGGCATCCAATTTTACCTTTTTCTATTCGAGAACGGGCTTGGTAGATGCGTTAGACCAACACGGGGGCCAAAGTAGGGCATGGCAGGCGTTATTCGGGTTGCGCTCCCATAACAAATGCCGAACATGGAGGTGTGGTGGCATGCTGAGAGGCGGCTAGGACTTAGGTAACCCGGCCGCGCCAGCCACCTGTGTCCTCTCCCGCCTCCGGTCTTCTTGACTCTGTCTTGACACCGGATTCAGGTGGGGGAGGAGGAGAGAGTGCGGTAGCTGCCACGAAAGGCTTCTATCACTTAAAACTATTTCACGCGCAAGTCACCGTCCCTGCTCAATACTTCCATGGAGCATACGGTGGACATCATCAGACTACGACGGTCGAACTATCGTTTGTGTGTGCCCTAAGCTGATGAATCAACACAAAGTGCTCTTCCAGGAGATGTGGCACCAAGGACAAGTCCCTAGGATTTCAAGGACGCCACCATTGTCCACCTCTACAAGAAGAAAGGGAACCGCCAACTCTGCGACAACCACCGAGGAATTTCGCTACTGAACATCGCTGGAAAGATCTTCGCCCGCATTCTCCTCAATCGCTTGAACGCTCACCTGGAGCAAGGACTGCTCCCAGAAAGCCAATGCGGATTCCCACAACAACAACCAAAAGCAGGCACGGAAACTCAATCACATCCACCTCAGCTATCTCCGCAGAATACTAAAGCTGAGTTGGCAAGACAGGATACCGGACACGGAAGTGCTAGAACGAACACGAATTCTCAGCATTTAAGCTCGGTTGAAACAACTGCAACTGCGCTGGAGCGGTTACTTTGTGCGGATGGACGACGAAAGGCTACCCAAACGACTCTTCTATGGAGATGTCCCATGGGTTCTCGTCGACAAGGGGGTCAAGTACGACGCTACAAAGACACGCCGAAGACCTCCCTGAAGAAATCGCAGATCAACCCAGAGTCCTGGGAGGACGTTGCCCTGAATCGATCGGCTTGGAGGAGAACAGTGAAGACAGGGGCAGCAATCTACGAAGCCAGCAGGATCGCCACTGCCAAGACCAAAAGAGCGGCACGAAAGTCGCCAGCACCCCGGACCAAAATCGCCAATGCCCAGGCCCTTCCAACATGCCCGCGATGTCACCGCACCTACCGCGCGCGAATCAGCCTAGTCGAACATCTTCGTACGCAATGCATCAACAATCCGACAATTCAAAATTCTACGTCAACTTCTTTCAACCCTCCTTCAGACTCCCCCACCCTCACCCACTGGCATCAATTTCATTAGTCCCACCATCATCGAGACAACATCAATATGCTCAGCACGTGTTATCCCCACAAACACAACCGCCACCACCACCGCCACCACCACTACCACCATCAGCGATGGATACTCTCTATTAAACTGTCCTCAATGCGACCGCACATTCAACTCATGCATCGGCCTGGTCGGTCACCTGCCAGTCACTTGTTTACAGAGACTGGTGAACCAGTGCCTGGAGCACAAACACACTGCAGAGATCTCCGAATCCATTTCCCACACTGTCCTCGTGCATTTATTAATCGCATGGACCTTTTCGGTCACATGCGCATTCATGACAGCGGAATTCACCGCAATGTCGACAACACCGATACCCCATGCACACCCTCCACTTCAGCCATTTTGAACGCCACCGCTACCCCACTACGATGAATGACACCCCCCTCAGCCTCATCCGGTTTTTCCTGCCCACACTGCACCCGCAATTTCAACTCACGCATCGGCTTGATCGGTCTCCTGCGAATCCATTGCACGGAGGCTGGTAAATCAGCGCCTTGGGCTCCGACATACAGTCGATTTGCCCGCCTACACTGCCCTCACTGGTCCCGCACATTAACACACCGCATGGGCCTATTCGGACACATGCAAATTCACAAAAACCTGTGGTTAACCACCGGAGGCTTAGCTAAATCAGCACACACTATCCACACCAATACATTGACAACACACTCACAATCACCATGTACCTGAGTATAACACGGTTTCCTAGAAACCGTGGCTGGGAAGGCTGCCAATCTGACGCTTACACCAGACCACGCCTTCGCCTCAGTGTATGAGCTGTGTGTGTTGAGTGGCTGACCAGTGGACTGGGAGACAGACGGCGATGGCTGCTCCCTATCCCCTGAGTAAGTAAATGCTGGTGTGTGCAATATGGGGACCAGGTCCTGCTGTGGCGCGCTAAGACGGTACGCCGATCCGTCAGCCAATGCGCCCACTCCTACATCAGGCACCTGACCGGCTCGGACAGTTGTCTGATTTTGGGGGTGGGGGAGAGTGTGAGGTCGAGAGCTCAGCGCATGTTCCTCACTATAAACAATCTGACGCGCTTGAAGCTATCACGGTGCGCTAAATGTCGTGGCTTGGAATGTTGCCAACTGACGGGATAACTCGGAACGCGTGGTCAGCCCAATGTGTGTTTTGTGTTGAGTGTCTGACTGGCGGACTGAGAGTCAGGCTGCAATGGCTCCTTCTTAATGTGGCCTTATGGCACTCCCACTCCGTGGGATCCGAGCCAGGTGTGGTGCTACGCCGAGGGGCGACTCCGACCACGCCAGCCATCTGCGCCCTCTTCCATCTCCCGTCTTCTTGCCTGTGCGTGAGACCGGGCTTAGGTGGGGGAGGAGAAGAATATGCGGTAACGTTGAGCGCCGCGTTTGGAAGTTTGCTAACTTACAATTACATTCAGACCTCGCAGTTAGTCCAATGTGTGTTGTGTGGAGTGGCTGACTGGTGGTCTGTGAGTCAGGCTGCGATGGCTCCTGCTTAACGTGACCTGTGACTATCTCACACAAGTGAGATGTAAGCCGTTCAACCCCCTGTCGTGTGAACTCCTGGTGCTCGTGTTTGGGGGGCCAGGTCATGTACGTAGTACACGTAGACGAGGTCAACAGCAGCTGCGCCCACTTCCGCATCAGATAACTGACCGGCCCGGACAGCCGTTTGACTGTGGGGGTGGGGGAGAGTGTAAGGTCGACAGCTCAGCGCATGTTCCTCACTATGAACAATCTGACGCGCTTGAAACTATCACGGTGTGCTAAAAGCCGTGGCTTGGAAGGTTGCCAACTGACGAGATAACTCGGAACGCGTGGTCAGCCAAATGTGTGTTTTGTTTGGAGTGGCAGACTGGCGGACTGAGAGTCAGGTTGCAATGGCTCCTTCTTAATGTGGCCTTTATGGCAACCCCACTCCGTGGGATCCGAGCCAGGTGTGTTGGTACGCCCAAGGGCGGCTCCGGTCGCGCCAGCCACTTGCGTCCTCTCCCGCCTCCGGTCTTCTTGACTCTGTCGTGACACCGGGCTCAGGTGGGGGAGGAGGAGAGCGTGCGGTAGCTGTAACACAAGGCTAATATCACTTAAACCTAATTCACGCGCAAGTCACCGTCCCTGCACCACCCTTCCGTGGAGCATACGGTGGACATCGTCGGACTACGACGGTCGAACTATCGTGACAAAGACGTGATGCCGTACTTCCGACATAGGTACTAGCTTAATGCCCAGAAATTATTTCCCCGATTATTCTCTGGAGTCCATATACCGGAAACCGCATAGAGGACGCTGGTGGAACCACTAAGGGACCAAACCCCTCGTTGCTGTGCCACACAGCAGCAGAAACATCGGCGAAACACGTGTCTGGGCTTTTATCTACTACCTATGTCGGAAGTACGGTATACCACTTTTGCCATTTACATTTCTTCTACTTATAGTACTACTTGTTTGTAGAATGGGCATTACGTGGTTATTCCACAGTGGTTGATTTTCTTCGATCCAAATTTTCATTGAAATTTAGGGTCTGAGGCTAAAAAGTCATGTCTGAATCACCTGACTCCATTTACTGCACTTAATTTACATGCCCTCAGGACACAAACATGACTATCGACCCAGGGCGCCAATTGAGGTCACTGCGGACCCAGACGATGGCCGCCCCTCAACCAGAGACATGTCAACTGACAGCAATTTCCTGTGTGTATGCCGGCAAAGAAAGCCAAAGCCAATTAAGGACTCCCCCACCCCGTCCTTCTATCGTGTACACTGTTAAGATAAACCCATCCAATCAACGCTGTGTTACAAAAATGGCTATCACCCCCTATAAATACTGTGAGACGCGGTACGATACTCACCTCCGACAATGGAAGCTTGTGTGCTTTTGAAACGTCAAGACAATACACCTATAGTCACTGAGATTGCCTTTTCTTCTCATTATATATATATATATATATATATATATATATATATATATATATATATATATATATATATATATATATATATATATTCATATATCAGAGATAAACAATCCCTGTGAAAATAACACAGTGATCGTGATGAGGAATGACATGTCTGTTGCGGTTATGAGGACTTAATTAACTTTGCCCAAACTGACATGGCTAGGAGTTAAACATAACTGACCGGATTGATTGAACTTAAGTGGACAGAGTTAAGAGCCAGTGCATGATAATTAAGGGACGAAACATACCTCACGAAAACAAACCTTTGTAAGTGCTGACATTTTGTTGAACTTAATTTCCTGTCCCCTGTCAAGGCGTAAACATAACAGCAAACGGAAATTCGAACAGTTTGGCAAATCAGCTGAGCATTGTCTAACTTAATTATTTCTTAGTTTTGTCTACCCCAAGAGGCCATTAAAAGGCTTTGGTGCCCTTTCACTTTGTGTCCTGACAATCGATAGATGACCAAAACGTGGGCTCCATAGCTCTGAGCAGAAGCAACCTACAGTATTTCGGAGCCCTCCCTTCTCTCGGCAGTCTTGTGAATGTTTGGGATCCTTACTTGTCTTAGTCCGTCTTAAGAAATGTCGTTAAGTTCGTCACCACGCATCCATTACCAATCAGAGAAACGCTCTATTAACTTTTCTCAGTTGCATAACGCACTTCTAGGTGCACCAAATACAAAGCCTTTTGAGAATCTGACAGTCGTTTCGCTGAGGCCGTATGCATTACACGTGAATGATGGCACATTTTCCAAGGCACGTTTGACAAGTGGATAAACGCTTCGATGACGATCAGCACATCTTCACCTGTGGCCTATTCACGCGCCTAAAGCAGGTGAGTTTAAAATCAGACAAAGACTGCATAGGCAAGTGTTATAAGAAAATTCCAGAAGGATTAGTTGTTACCGAAGAATATTTTAAGTAGTCTTCCAAGAGGCCCAGTTTACATGCTGAATGATGAAGTTATTTGCTTTCTTGGACGAAAGGCACGATTTGCTTTAATTTCTTGTGAGCAATATTCTGTCAAATTGTTCTAGCATTCGCAAGCTATCTGGTGAAACACGAAAATTTTGAAATGAATGTGATTCTTTAAAATGCCGCATTTTTAGCACTTGGGGTGTGAACTCTCAGTTTTTCTTCTGGCGTTCTGGTAAGCGTCAATATGTCCTGCGGTTGAATTGCACGGGGAGGAATTGGGACCTGTGGTTAGGGATCATGACTATCCCGGCTCGTGTCCTTGACAATCTACCCCCTTGCCCTCCGCGAGTTCGGCAACACACTAGCTCTGTTTTAGCGAGCGTTATCTCTCTCCCCAGTATAACGCGTTTTTTTATTTTCGGGTGATCAATGAGAGTATTGAAGCGTTCCCACTCCCGCATCAGACAGCTGACCGGCTCGGACGGTGGACTGATTCTAGGAGATAAAGAGTGAGGTCGACGGCTCAGCGCATTTCTCCTCACTTTAAATCATCAAACGCGATTGAAATGATCATGGTGCGTCTGAATTCGGCCTTCCGACTCCTCTTTGACTTCCGATGAGTATTGATTTGAATTTACTAAAGTAGGATATTGTTCGACGTGGTCGCACTATTCGACGGTAACCACGCCCACCACCAGTGAATATACTGACTGGCAATAACAACCTCAGGGCACAAAAAAAAGCCAACGTGTAACACGGGACCAGTGGTAATAGGATTTTTTGGGATGGGGCTAAATGACAAACAAGAGAGAACCAACCTATTCCTAAGCCTATCCATTGTTTTAGTTACGGCTAGCATTCGTTGCCGGGTTAGTAGGGTTGCACAATAGTGTATCCCCCCCGACAAGTGTGCCGATTGCGAGATCCGGTGAGGTGAGTTTGGCCTATGGTTAGGGCTATATGAGGACACTATTAAGTTTCGTAACTCAGGTACATTATACGCTCTGCATACTAAAATAAATTCAGAAATCATAATCCCAGAACGCCCGAATGAGGCCTGTTGATCTGGCATGTTTATGTTAAATTTTTCTTAACTGTACATAATATGTTTGTTTACTTTTTAGGAACTAAACATCAGCCTGCCAGCAGCCGCCCCACCGTCCCTCTTTGTGCCCTCTGCGCAGGAAGGGGCTTTGAGGGGTGTAGAGGGTGCAAACCGGCAGGGTTTTATTGGGCAATTCATTGACGTAGCCTCCTCTTGCCCCATCATGAAAAGAAATACACAGGTGAGGTTACCTCGCTTCGACCAAGATGTGCGATATCATTCCTATCTGACCTGGCCCACTTTTATTCGGACCCTTTGCGGGAGTAAGAGTGAGGCCCGATCTCCGCGATCATTCATAATCAAAGTTAAACGGATGTGTTTTGGAACAACCGCGAAGTACTGGTAGTCGCCGCTTGGAAAGTTTTGATTTGAGCCGGTACTTTAGTCCTCCTATCGCCAACGAAATATTGTGTGACTAGGGCGAAGCCGAACAAGCTTCAGCTGTTGATATTCCCACCAGGTACGTTTATAGCAAATAGAATATTTAGCACTTTCATAGGAAAAGTGAATGATGACAATCTGGGCGCTACCTATTAACTTGTTAGTTTCCTCTGTCATGAGTTTTCGACATAAGGCGTAGCCATGGCCGTTCGTTCCTCGAAATTTTATTCAGCAATCTGTTTACTTGGCAATACAATAGTAGTTATACAGTAGTGCGTAACTATTCTTGGTTCGTATGTCTGAAAGTCAGTAAGTAGATTCAGTTAAATTTGACGGCTTTCATCAAAGCGGATTATAGAAGCCTAGGTTGAGGAGCTTCGTGAGTTATTGGTACACTTCGCTAACAGAACCACTGAAGTCATAAAATTTAGGCTTCTTAAGGGGGCTTTGATCGAACTTTGGTGTACGGCTATGCCATTGATTGAGGTATAAAATTTACAATGATAAGCGAGAAAAGGGTATGTTTTTTTTACTCAGCGTACACATGGAGGCTTTTTAAATATCGGTTTGGAACACTACACTGTAAACCATTTTCAAGAGCAAATTAAAATGTCGGTAAAGGACTAATTAATTCGAAACTTGTGATAGAGGAAATTGAACGTCATCTACTGATCCTGAGTTGTTCAGTTTGATGTCAGGTTACATTTAAATGTGAGCAGGACATTGAAATGATTAGGATAAGGTTAACGGTTATTTTTTCGGGTTAGATTTAAGGTTTAGTTAACGGTGGTAGTTGGGTTACTTTCGGGTGAGGGCATGATTAGATTTCGGGTTGGGTTATGGTAAATTGTAAGTTTAAGTTTACCTTCGAGTTGTCTTCTGGGTTTGAATTTGAATGAAGTTTGTGATTTGTTTTAGAGGTGGATATGTTTAACAGTAAGGCATTGGTTTAGAGTTCGATTAAGGTTTAAGGATGGGTTAAGGATAAGGTAAAAGAATAGATTTACCATTAGATTGAGGTTTGTCTTAAGGACTTATTTAGGGGTAGGTTTGGGGTTAGGTTTATTGATAGGGTTCAATTTTACTATTATGTATAAGGTTAGGTTTGGGTTAAGTGCTTCGTTGAGGGTTTGGTTTAGAGTAAGGGTGTGAGTTTGGCCTATGGTTAGAGCTATATGAGGACACTATTAAGTTTCGTAACTCAGGTACATTATACGCTCTGCATACTAAAATAAATTCAGAAATCATAATCCCAGAACGCCCGAATGAGGCCTGTTGATCTGGCATGTTTATGTTAAATTTTTCTTAACTGTACATAATATGTTTGTTTACTTTTTAGGAACTAAACATCAGCCTGCCAGCAGCCGCCCCACCGTCCCTCTTTGTGCCCTCTGCGCAGGAAGGGGCTTTGAGGGGTGTAGAGGGTGCAAACCGGCAGGGTTTTATTGGGCAATTCATTGACGTAGCCTCCTCTTGCCCCATCATGAAAAGAAATACACAGGTGAGGTTACCTCGCTTCGACCAAGATGTGCGATATCATTCCTATCTGACCTGGCGCACTTTTATTCGGACCCTTTGCGGGAGTAAGAGTGAGGCCCGATCTCCGCGATCATTCATAATCAAAGTTAAACGGATGTGTTTTGGAACAACCGCGAAGTACTGGTAGTCGCCGCTTGGAAAGTTTTGATTTGAGCCGGTACTTTAGTCCTCCTATCGCCAACGAAATATTGTGTGACTAGGGCGAAGCCGAACAAGCTTCAGCTGTTGATATTCCCACCAGGTACGTTTATAGCAAATAGAATATTTAGCACTTTCATAGGAAAAGTGAATGATGACAATCTGGGCGCTACCTATTAACTTGTTAGTTTCCTCTGTCATGAGTTTCGACATAAGGCGTAGCCATGGCCGTTCGTTCCTCGAAATTTTATTCAGCAATCTGTTTACTTGGCAATACAATAGTAGTTATACAGTAGTGCGTAACTATTCTTGGTTCGTATGTCTGAAAGTCAGTAAGTAGATTCAGTTAAATTTGACGGCTTTCATCAAAGCGGATTATAGAAGCCTAGGTTGAGGAGCTTCGTGAGTTATCGGTACACTTCGCTAACAGAACCACTGAAGTCATAAAATTTAGGCTTCTTAAGGGGGCTTTGATCGAACTTTGGTGTACGGCTATGCCATTGATTGAGGTATAAAATTTACAATGATAAGCGAGAAAAGGGTATGTTTTTTTTACTCAGCGTACACATGGAGGCTTTTTAAATATCGGTTTGGAACACTACACTGTAAACCATTTTCAAGAGCAAATTAAAATGTCGGTAAAGGACTAATTAATTCGAAACTTGTGATAGAGGAAATTGAACGTCATCTACTGATCCTGAGTTGTTCAGTTTGATGTCAGGTTACATTTAAATGTGAGCAGGACATTGAAATGATTAGGATAAGGTTAACGGTTATTTTTTCGGGTTAGATTTAAGGTTTAGTTAACGGTGGTAGTTGGGTTACTTTTGGGTGAGGGCATGATTAGATTTCGGGTTGGGTTATGGTAAATTGTAAGTTTAAGTTTACCTTCGAGTTGTCTTCTGGGTTTGAATTTGAATGAAGTTTGTGATTTGTTTTAGAGGTGGATATGTTTAACAGTAAGGCATTGGTTTAGAGTTCGATTAAGGTTTAAGGATGGGTTAAGGATAAGGTAAAAGAATAGATTTACCATTAGATTGAGGTTTGTCTTAAGGACTTATTTAGGGGTAGGTTTGGGGTTAGGTTTATTGATAGGGTTCAATTTTACTATTATGTATAAGGTTAGGTTTGGGTTAAGTGCTTCGTTGAGGGTTTGGTTTAGAGTAAGGGTGTGAGTTTGGCCTATGGTTAGAGCTATATGAGGACACTATTAAGTTTCGTAACTCAGGTACATTATACGCTCTGCATACTAAAATAAATTCAGAAATCATAATCCCAGAACGCCCGAATGAGGCCTGTTGATCTGGCATGTTTATGTTAAATTTTTCTTAACTGTACATAATATGTTTGTTTACTTTTTAGGAACTAAACATCAGCCTGCCAGCAGCCGCCCCACCGTCCCTCTTTGTGCCCTCTGCGCAGGAAGGGGCTTTGAGGGGTGTAGAGGGTGCAAACCGGCAGGGTTTTATTGGGCAATTCATTGACGTAGCCTCCTCTTGCCCCATCATGAAAAGAAATACACAGGTGAGGTTACCTCGCTTCGACCAAGATGTGCGATATCATTCCTATCTGACCTGGCCCACTTTTATTCGGACCCTTTGCGGGAGTAAGAGTGAGGCCCGATCTCCGCGATCATTCATAATCAAAGTTAAACGGATGTGTTTTGGAACAACCGCGAAGTACTGGTAGTCGCCGCTTGGAAAGTTTTGATTTGAGCCGGTACTTTAGTCCTCCTATCGCCAACGAAATATTGTGTGACTAGGGCGAAGCCGAACAAGCTTCAGCTGTTGATATTCCCACCAGGTACGTTTATAGCAAATAGAATATTTAGCACTTTCATAGGAAAAGTGAATGATGACAATCTGGGCGCTACCTATTAACTTGTTAGTTTCCTCTGTCATGAGTTTTCGACATAAGGCGTAGCCATGGCCGTTCGTTCCTCGAAATTTTATTCAGCAATCTGTTTACTTGGCAATACAATAGTAGTTATACAGTAGTGCGTAACTATTCTTGGTTCGTATGTCTGAAAGTCAGTAAGTAGATTCAGTTAAATTTGACGGCTTTCATCAAAGCGGATTATAGAAGCCTAGGTTGAGGAGCTTCGTGAGTTATTGGTACACTTCGCTAACAGAACCACTGAAGTCATAAAATTTAGGCTTCTTAAGGGGGGCTTTGATCGAACTTTGGTGTACGGCTATGCCATTGATTGAGGTATAAAATTTACAATGATAAGCGAGAAAAGGGTATGTTTTTTTTACTCAGCGTACACATGGAGGCTTTTTAAATATCGGTTTGGAACACTACACTGTAAACCATTTTCAAGAGCAAATTAAAATGTCGGTAAAGGACTAATTAATTCGAAACTTGTGATAGAGGAAATTGAACGTCATCTACTGATCCTGAGTTGTTCAGTTTGATGTCAGGTTACATTTAAAAGTGAGCAGGACATTGAAATGATTAGGATAAGGTTAACGGTTATTTTTTCGGGTTAGATTTAAGGTTTAGTTAACGGTGGTAGTTGGGTTACTTTTCGGGTGAGGGCATGATTAGATTTCGGGTTGGGTTATGGTAAATTGTAAGTTTAAGTTTACCTTCGAGTTGTCTTCTGGGTTTGAATTTGAATGAAGTTTGTGATTTGTTTTAGAGGTGGATATGTTTAACAGTAAGGCATTGGTTTAGAGTTCGATTAAGGTTTAAGGATGGGTTAAGGATAAGGTAAAAGAATAGATTTACCATTAGATTGAGGTTTGTCTTAAGGACTTATTTAGGGGTAGTTTTGGGGTTAGGTTTATTGATAGGGTTCAATTTTACTATTATGTATAAGGTTAGGTTTGGGTTAAGTGCTTCGTTGAGGGTTTGGTTTAGAGTAAGGGTGTGAGTTTGGCCTATGGTTAGAGCTATATGAGGACACTATTAAGTTTCGTAACTCAGGTACATTATACGCTCTGCATACTAAATAAATTCAGAAATCATAATCCCAGAACGCCCGAATGAGGCCTGTTGATCTGGCATGTTTATGTTAAATTTTTCTTAACTGTACATAATATGTTTGTTTACTTTTTAGGAACTAAACATCAGCCTGCCAGCAGCCGCCCCACCGTCCCTCTTTGTGCCCTCTGCGCAGGAAGGGGCTTTGAGGGGTGTAGAGGGTGCAAACCGGCAGGGTTTTATTGGGCAATTCATTGACGTAGCCTCCTCTTGCCCCATCATGAAAAGAAATACACAGGTGAGGTTACCTCGCTTCGACCAAGATGTGCGATATCATTCCTATCTGACCTGGCGCACTTTTATTCGGACCCTTTGCGGGAGTAAGAGTGAGGCCCGATCTCCGCGATCATTCATAATCAAAGTTAAACGGATGTGTTTTGGAACAACCGCGAAGTACTGGTAGTCGCCGCTTGGAAAGTTTTGATTTGAGCCGGTACTTTAGTCCTCCTATCGCCAACGAAATATTGTGTGACTAGGGCGAAGCCGAACAAGCTTCAGCTGTTGATATTCCCACCAGGTACGTTTATAGCAAATAGAATATTTAGCACTTTCATAGGAAAAGTGAATGATGACAATCTGGGCGCTACCTATTAACTTGTTAGTTTCCTCTGTCATGAGTTTTCGACATAAGGCGTAGCCATGGCCGTTCGTTCCTCGAAATTTTATTCAGCAATCTGTTTACTTGGCAATACAATAGTAGTTATACAGTAGTGCGTAACTATTCTTGGTTCGTATGTCTGAAAGTCAGTAAGTAGATTCAGTTAAATTTGACGGCTTTCATCAAAGCGGATTATAGAAGCCTAGGTTGAGGAGCTTCGTGAGTTATTGGTACACTTCGCTAACAGAACCACTGAAGTCATAAAATTTAGGCTTCTTAAGGGGGCTTTGATCGAACTTTGGTGTACGGCTATGCCATTGATTGAGGTATAAAATTTACAATGATAAGCGAGAAAAGGGTATGTTTTTTTTACTCAGCGTACACATGGAGGCTTTTTAAATATCGGTTTGGAACACTACACTGTAAACCATTTTCAAGAGCAAATTAAAATGTCGGTAAAGGACTAATTAATTCGAAACTTGTGATAGAGGAAATTGAACGTCATCTACTGATCCTGAGTTGTTCAGTTTGATGTCAGGTTACATTTAAATGTGAGCAGGACATTGAAATGATTAGGATAAGGTTAACGGTTATTTTTTCGGGTTAGATTTAAGGTTTAGTTAACGGTGGTAGTTGGGTTACTTTTGGGTGAGGGCATGATTAGATTTCGGGTTGGGTTATGGTAAATTGTAAGTTTAAGTTTACCTTCGAGTTGTCTTCTGGGTTTGAATTTGAATGAAGTTTGTGATTTGTTTTAGAGGTGGATATGTTTAACAGTAAGGCATTGGTTTAGAGTTCGATTAAGGTTTAAGGATGGGTTAAGGATAAGGTAAAAGAATAGATTTACCATTAGATTGAGGTTTGTCTTAAGGACTTAATTAGGGGTAGTTTTGGGGTTAGGTTTATTGATAGGGTTCAATTTTACTATTATGTATAAGGTTAGGTTTGGGTTAAGTGCTTCGTTGAGGGTTTGGTTTAGAGTAAGGGTGTGAGTTTGGCCTATGGTTAGAGCTATATGAGGACACTATTAAGTTTCGTAACTCAGGTACATTATACGCTCTGCATACTAAAATAAATTCAGAAATCATAATCCCAGAACGCCCGAATGAGGCCTGTTGATCTGGCATGTTTATGTTAAATTTTTCTTAACTGTACATAATATGTTTGTTTACTTTTTAGGAACTAAACATCAGCCTGCCAGCAGCCGCCCCACCGTCCCTCTTTGTGCCCTCTGCGCAGGAAGGGGCTTTGAGGGGGGTAGAGGGTGCAAACCGGCAGGGTTTTGTTGGGCAATTCATTGACGTGGCCTCCTCTTGCCCCATCATGAAAAGAAATACACAGGTGGACGACAGGCTTTGTCTTTTTCGCCCCCTTTTACAAAATTGATTTTCCCGCACGTTTAAACCCCTCACTTGTACTATTAGTAACCCGGCCATACGGATCCTACGCGGCTCCCACTCTCTCACGACATGGGACACAAAGCGCGAATTAATTGTTAGAGATGATTTATTAATAAAAATAGATAGCGAAAAATATTTACAGCCATAATTGTCGTGCACCGTCCTTGGTCAAGGAACATAGGCAGCGTAGCTTCCACAATCCTCAGCCGGTTACTGCAATAGAAGAAATCCGTTCGTTAGAAGCGAACTTGTGCTATTTTACTTTTGTAGAAATCATGAATAAAGGGCATCTAATTACTAATATATCAGAAGAACAGCTAAGAGGGATTGAAGCATGTATTCTAATTTCTACACGTACACATAAACATGACATGGTAAGTGGCAGCCACACTACTCAGTAGCAAAAGCTACATATAAAACTACCTACTATATTGATATCAGTAGGTTGAAATGACAACATTATCAACGCAACGGCCCATTACGAGATTTCTTCTAACGCGTCTCTATAAACACTACTAACTGTAATTACAAAGAATTTTCAGAGTCCCTCTATTGGAGGGGCCATTTTTAAAAGGCAAAAAAGAAATTTAAACAAGGATTTATTATATATTTACGTTTAATTCACTTCATTGATCACATACGACAGTTCGACCGTCGATTACGACGAGGTCCACCGTATGCTCCACACCAGGTGGCGCAGGGACGGTGACTTGCGCGTGAATTAGTTTTAAGTGAAAGAAGCCTTGCTCTGCAGCTACCGCACACTCACCTCCTCCCCAACCAAAGCCCGGTGTCAAGACAGAGTCAAGAAGACCGGAGGCGGGAGAGGACGCAGGTGGCTGGCGCGGCTGGTGCAGCCCTGGGTTGTACCACCACACCTGGCTCAGATCCCACGGAGTGGCAGTGCCATAAAGGCCACATTAAGAAGGAGCCATTGCAGCCTGACTCTCAGTCCGCCAGTCAGCCACTCCACACAAAACACACATTTGGCTGACCACGCGGTCCTAGTTATCCCGTCAGTTGGCAACCTTCCAAGCCACGGCTTTTAGCGCACCGTGATAGTTTCAAGCGCGCGAATTGTTTATAATGAGGAAAATACGCTGGCTGTCGACCTCTGTCTCTACCCAATCCCACAATAGAACCATCGTCCGAGCAAGTGAGTGTGTTGATGTGGGAGTGGACGCATTGGCTGATGGGTCGGCGTACCCGTTTTCGCGCGCCACAGCACGACCTGGCCCACATAACGCACAAACCAGAATTCGCTTACTCAGGGGATATGGAGGAGCCATCGCCGTCTGACTCCTAGTCCACTCGTCAGCCACTCGACACACACAGCACATACACTGGGCCGACGGCGTGGTCTGGTGTAAGCGTCAGATTGGCAGCCTTCCAAGCCACGGTTTCTAGGAAACCGTGATTTTATCAGGTTCATTATGATGATTGTGAGGATAATGTCTATGTTTTAGTGTAGATGGTGAGCGTTGATGTGGCTAAGCCTCCAATGGTTTACTGCAGTTTGTCGTGGAGGCACATATGTCCTAATAAGCCTATGTTGTGTTAAAATTTGCGGGAGCAGTGAGGGCAGTGGAGGCGGACCCGTCGACTGTATGTCGGAGCCCAGGGCACTGGTTCACCAGCCTCCGTGCGATGTATTCGCAGTTGAACGATCAGACTGATGCGTGAGTCGGTTGTTCCGCGATGTCGGCGGAAGCCACATTGGCTATCCGGGAGTAGGCCCTGCTCTAGGTGACTGTTCAGAGGATTGAGAAAGATACGGCCGAAGATCTTCCCGGCGATGTTGAGCAACGATATGCATATGTGGTTATCACAGAGTTGCCGGTTCCCCTTCCGCTTGTAGAGATGGACGAAGGTCGCGTCTTTGAAATCCTGAGGAACTTGTCCTTGGCGCCACATCTCCTGGAAGAGTGTTGTGAGTTCTGCCATCAGCTGGGGCCAGCCGTACTTGTAGACTTTCAACGGGATTGCGTACGATGCCGGTGCTTTACCGCTGGAAATCTGCTGCATGGCCCGGATGGTTTCTGGTAGGTAAGGCGGCAGACCCAGGTCATTGTTCATGTCCAATTGAGGGAGCCGGTCAATGGCAGCATCAGAGATGGCTGATGAGGAATTAAGGACACTTATGAAGTGCTCGGCCCAGTGCTTCAGAATTTGCGATTTCTCTGTCAGCCGTGTTGTGCCGTCAGAGCTGAGCAGCGGTGCGGTCCCCTTGATACACGGGCCGTAGATGGCCTTGATGGCTTTGAATCTTTTTTTTCATTTTATTGCGCCGAGTTTAGCCCGCCGGTCTTGTCGGTTGCCCGGAGTTTGGCCGCTGGGAAGTACCCAACTTCAATTAGCCAAAGTGGAGAGTTGTGTTCCAGTTATAGGCGGCCACAGGAGCGTTCACCATCTGTACGAGACAAATTGAGCGCCCAAATGATATCTGTGTGGTGCTTCCCCTAACTAGTACGCTTTGATCACATAACTACACACATGGAAATCTCATATTCCCTCTACAATAGCATTCAACCATGCGTCCATATCGACGAGGCGATGAAGGGGTCATGTGCTGGCACCGCAGTACCGTGTTGGCAGCCAGGTGCGGTTCAAAATAATAATAATAATAGTTGTATTTAGTGCCGGTTTACAGGCATTTTTAGATGGAATATTCAGTGTGGATCAGGTTGGCAGTGAAAAAACTCGTAAAATACATATCATTATAAGTGCTTTTGCTATCTTTATGTTATTCAGGAGAAAAAACTGCCGCCTGTAACGATGATAGCAGTTCAGATCAAAAAAGGGCTAACACAAGTGCAGTCTGTCTACAGTCTCTCTGTCTTTGTTAGGAACCGGGATTCTGCCCCAGGCAAGATTGCATCCAGGGACGGTTGCTCACTGTCTGCCGAAGAATTCAATGGGTGCAGACTGCAGAAATAGTGCCGTATCCCTCAAGGTAACACCTGGGATCGGGTTCAGATTCCGCACACTCCGTCGAACAGGAAAACAGATTCTACCGTGTCGGCGCCCAGAATTCTTGGAAACTGTTCTGAATGCAAAAAAACTAGTAATAGTTATCTTAAACAAACAGCGTTCTTGATAGGTCAGCTTACGGTGCTCCGACGGTAAAATTCTTTTCGTAAAGAAGTGCTGGACTGACTCTATTTTCTTCCGTTCTCTAGCGCGCAGAAGGCTTAATAGAAACGAGCAGTATTCTAGGCCAGGCCTTACGTACATTTTATAAAGGCGGAGTCTAATATCAATATTTTTAAAATTTCGGAGGATAAACCCGGCAGTTCTGCGTGCTTTGGAGACAATCAGGGCGCAATGCTCTGAAAGATTAAGACCGTTGGATTATGATATGCCCAGATCCTTTACAACGACAGGCGCATTTAGATCATGGGGATCTATGCTTAGTTGAGGCTGATGGTCGTCGCCAACAACCATAACGGAACATTTGTGCTAAGAAAGGCAAAGGCGCCATGTGCAGCACCACTGGGTAAAGGCCTCGAGATGATTTTTTTAATATATCAAGCACGGTGTCGCGATCTGCCGGCTTGTATCGATAGGCAACTTTTAAATCGTTGGCATACATAAAGGGCCTACCATTTCGAAATTAACCTGGTACATCATTGACAAAAAGACAAAATAAAAGCGGGCCTAGCACACTTCCCTGAATAACTCCACTCCTCACACGTGCGAGTTTGAGATAACATTGGAGATCTTAACATGTTGAGTGCGAGAGCTCAGGTAAGAAGATATCAAGCTCAGATGTTTACCACATATACCAAAAGAGGAGAATTTCAGGAGAAAATGCGCATGGTCAACACGATCAAAGGCCTTGGTGAAATTTTAAATAGACTTTGTAAAGTGCAACGCCATTAGCCCTAGATTTTAGAACGTGATCAGAGAAAGGTAGCTGACAGGTGTCTCAAGACCTTGTTTTGAGGAACCCATGCTGGGCTGCACTCAGAAGTTTATTCTCGGTTAAGTGATACATCATCTAATCTTTGATCAAGGTCTCCAGGATTTTCGAAGCTGCGGACAGTGTGTTGATTTGTAGAAAATCGTCAAATGACGTAGATTGGCCGTGTTTGGGGATAGGTAGAATGTGCGATTCTTTTCACACACTGGGAAAGGTCTCACTTTGCAAAGCTAGATTAAATATCTAACATAGAAGTGACGGGAAAATATCATTAGCATCCGCCTTTATAATACTGATCGGTACGCCATCTGGTCCAGGACTATAAGATTGACGAAAACGTCGAATGGCTACGGCTAAGTCCCAGTGGGTAAAAGTCATGGTTTCAAGGATGGCACCGGTCCAAACCTGGATGGGTGGGGGGAGCGGCTGAATTTTCAATAGATGCTTCGTACAAGAAAACGTTAAAACTATCAGCCGTCACTTTGTCATCGACTACAGGATTGCCAACGGAGTCCAGTTGGACGGGATGCAATGTTTTACTATGGGTTCTTATTGCGAGTGAAAAAGGTTTCGCGACATTGAACGAACGGTTTTCGACATATTTGACGTGATCGTCTAGTCCAAATTCTTTCGAATTATCGCAAGGTTCGCCTTAACACAGTACGAGTTAATTATTACAATTTTCTACGTTCCCGATAACTAGGATAAAATAATTGTGACTTTTACCCGTTAATCCTATTCGCTGCATTACAACTGCATTATACGACAGTTATTGGTTATTACTCTAAAACTATGAGCAATCTCATGAAGGCTTAAATTTCCATAACAGTGACCTTGAGGACCCTTTTTACTAGTTCCTGCTTTAGTCCTACTTAACCATCATTCCTACACATTTCTATTAGTCTTTCTGATTAATCGTATCAAAATCGCGCGACCTTCCCATAAATACTATAAAAATTGACATACACAAACTTCGACAAGGAGGCGTCTGCTGGACGCCACCGCCTCTCTCGTGGACCCGTCGCTTCTGCAATTCTCGTACCGACGAAAGCTATTCTTCAGGCCAGCCCGTCTATGGTTTTGACACCATCTCACTTCTTTACCCCGGGCTAGTCAATAGAAGGGACTCTTATGGGTGCTAAATAAAGCAATATATTTATTTATTATTGAATTAATAAAAGCTTCCTGCTTATCTAACTTCGGACCGTTATAATAATCGCACTTTAATTATAAGGCAATAGAACTAGTGAAAATCTATATCATAGACTTATTATTATTCGGCCCTATGCGACAATTTAGAACACATATAAACGCTTTAAAAAATGTCATCTATCCTCGCACACACTTGGCTCGTTGGATTTGGAGCTTTTTTTAGATTAACCTGTCTTCAGAGACTATTATGCATGAATTACTGTTTCGTATGAAGAGTAGTTGTGCCAAGAATATTCGGCTTTCCATGGTTGATGAAAACTATTGACTTTTGTTACATCAGATTCTACACAGCTGATAGTGGCCTCTGAGTTTCGCCTTCTAGCTGCCGTTAGCCAACGTCCCTCCACATCTCCAACAGTTTCTGTTAAACCTGACTCTTTACCTGATCACAATATCCCTGGTTCAGGTAAAATTTCTCACTTTATAATATCTCAAAGAAACGGTAATCGCTCAAAAGATATATCCAGTTTTACATAACAGTTTGATACTAGCAGTAAAGATTTCAAAGGCTAGAGTCCGAATCTGCCTCCAGGACGCAGAATAGTGACATAGTCGAAATAACGAGTCAAACTCATGTTATTCCTGTTGTAGGCCAATCACACATGTTCTAGCTGTAACGTTTAATAAGACTAGCTACATTCCCTCCGAATCTAAGTTTGTTCCTTATCCAAATTCCAAAACTAGTCATGTCATTACGGTTGGGAAACCTCATAGCACTCCAAACTCTACAATACATGCAAGCAATTGTGTCTGAAATTTTCCCAACCCAAGAACTTCTCAGGCTCCCTAAACAATTAAGCATTCCCAGTATGTTAACAGTTTTCGAATCTAAGCCTCCCCTCATAGTACGCTAAAAGTCCTCAAAATCATATTTTCGGACCTTCTCATATTTTCGACCCCAAAAAAATAGTATTCCATTATTTTCGACGAACTATGGTTATCAATAATCATCCTTAGTTAGTTAACAACAAGACCTGAACAAAATTAAGACGACAACAAATTTACTTTCCGCTCACTAATTCTTTTCAGTTTACTTCTGCGTCACTGCATTTTCCTTTTTTATAAAAGCGAATGAGCATAATCTGTGCCTCAGGAACACGCTCAGATTGGTTTCCCTCAACGTGAGATCAATAGGCAAAAAAGTTGGCTGGGTTAAGATCTGTAGCTTTAGAGTTTGATCCAGATGTTTAATGCATTATAGAAGCTTGTGCTAACTCTCGTATCTCCAACTTGACTCCGTCTTTATAAAATGTACGTTAGGCCTGGCTTTGAATACTGCTCGTTTCCCTTTAGCCGTCTGCGCGCTAGTAAACGGAAGAAAATAGAATCAGTCCAGTACTTCTTTACGAAAAGAATTTAATCGTTGGAGCACCGTAATCTGTCGCATCAAGAACGCTTTGGGCTTATAAACATTGATAACTTATGGTTTCGTCAATTACAGAAGGGACTCTTTTAAGCTTTCGAAAAGTCATATATTTAATCCCGCTTATCCCTGTGAGGCAGCTTGACCACTCTCAGCGCAGCAGTCATCGCGATGTCTTTTTATTCCTTCCATTAACTCGCACAGTTGAGTATCGTCGGTTGTTTTCGGTAAATGCCATAGTAATATGGAATAAACTACACCTGAATATAAAAATCTTGTGAAGTTTTTCTTTGTTTAAGATAACTATTACTAGTTTTTTTGCATTCGGAACAGATTCAAAGAATTATGGGTGCCAACTAGGTAAAATCTTTTTTCCGGTTCAACGGAGTGCGTGACATCTGAGCCCGATCCAAGGTCTTACATTAAGGGCGATGGCACCGTTTCTGCAGCCTACACCCGGTGACGTCTTCGGCAGACAGTGAGCAACCGTCCACAGATGCACCCTTGCCTGGAGCGGAATCCTGGTTCATAAAAAAGACAAGGACACTGCAAAAACTTGCCCTTGTGGTAGCCCTACCTAGGTCTGAAATGCTATCATCCCATAGGCAGTAGTTTTTTTTCTCCTGAAAAACATTAAGTCACGAAAAACACTAATAATTATATATATTCAGGAGGTTTTTCACTGCCAGCCTGATCTTCACTGTATATTTCGTCTGATAATGCCTGTAAACCGGCATTAAATAAAACTGTTATTATTATATTTGCGAGACAGACTGTTAGATAACGTTCTTAAGAAATCCTCTCAACCCTAATTTCATAGATTGTTTCAGAAGAAAACGTTTGCGTGCTACATAAGCCACCAAATATTCTCTAAGTGCCAATTGACCATTCCCAGCAGGCCCACTTGTTTCCCACGAGGCGTCCAAGGAAAAACGGCAACCAATAGCATATTAGTGTTGAAATAAACGAACTAGTTGTAATGGACACTTGTTAGATACGCGAAGAATCCCAAATTAATAACACCCAAGTAAGAACAAGACAGTTGGTAAGGCGAAGAGTTTGGGGATTATTTTTAACTAGAACTTGGAATTCTATTGGGGCTTGGTTCTGTGAGAATCCTTTGGTGGGGATTGACTGTCCTGGGGAGAACTTTGGGAGGTCCGTGGGAGAAGGAATGGCAATAGCTGGAGAAAGCGCCAGAGAGCGGTCTCCGGTCCAAAGTGATGAGCTTCAATTCTCCTCGGTAGTTATGTGGTGTTCTCCAGACAATTGGATAGGTTTACATAGAATAAACCAATGTGTATGCGTAAATCCTTCATTGTAGATCGAATAGAGCCAATAGGATTATCAGTACAGTTTTTTGGCTTTCCGGGCTTGATTGGTAATTACGACGTTTTTACCGGTAGTGAAAATATAGATTTACCGACTTTTCCAGGGGCCAATAGCATTAACGGTTAAAAGTGACAAAAGCCAATAGGACTAGAGAATTGACCTGAAAACTTGTGCATGCTAACCAATGGAGTGTCCGTTGCTGGCGCTAGTAATCTGAGATACTAGAAAAATTGATAAACTTTTTGATTCTATCTTTACATAGTCGAACTTCGACGCCAGCTGCATTGTTATTAGCAAGTCATGCTTCCTCACAATAAAAAGTGGTAAGTCAATGCCCACGCGTTCGTTGGGGTATCCCGTCAGAATTGGCTGAAGAGCAGCCCTATTCAGCTGTCGTGGCAATTTCATCTGATTGCACAGGGTACAATACTGAATAAAGTTCCACACTGACCACTTCAAGTTAGGCCAGTAGTAATGGCACGTAAGGGCCCACTAGGTCTTATGGATTCCCACGTGCCCCAATTGTGTGTGGATTCTATTAAGAACCTCGTCTACCATGTATACTGGTAGAAGAATACGTCACGGGTATTGTTCGCTATCCCGATAGAATAAAACATCATTATCCAAAAAGAGTTTGTCCCACACCGTGTGCAAGCAACGCGTCTCATAGCTATGGCCTCTCAGTTCAACTGCACCAAGTGGTCGAGAACCACTTAACTTCCTGTGGTATATCGGGCCAATATGAGGGTCCTTGTTGAGCTTGCGCCCAAAGACGGCTTTGGTCGTTTTGTAGTGACACGGTACTAATGTTACTGTCTCGTACATGATGGATATTCACCATCGGGACGGTAAGGCTTCCTAGAGAGATAATCAGCATTATTTTTGCTGAAGTCCTGGACGGTATATGCACTCAAACCCATACCCGGCTAGTCTCTCTTGCCACCTAGCAACCTGTCCTTCAGTGTTCTTTAAGTGCTGCAACCAGGTCAGAGAGCTATGATCCATGCGCACGATGAAAGGCCGGTATTGGAGGTATGGCTGGCATTCCTCCATGAAGTGGGTGAGTGCTAGCATCTCTCTTCTGGTCACGCAGTAACGGCGTTCTGTCTTTGTCCGGGATCGGCTTAGATACTGAATGACGCCTTCTGTATCATCTGGTTGGTGCTGGGAGATAACGGAGCTTATGGCAGTGTCACTAGCATCGGTATCTAGAATAAAATTCCCAGCGTCATTGCTTAAGTCAGGAAAACCTAAAATCAGAGTGGTTCACAACTTATTCTTCAACGTCTGAGGCTACTAGTACAATCAGCAGTCCACTTAAACTGTACATCTTTCTGGAGTAAGCTTGTGAAGCGGACCGTCTATATGAGCAAAGTCTTTGATAAAGCTTCTATAGTAAGAAGCCAGTCCTAGAAAACTGCGGACTTCAGTTAAGTTCATGGGGTTGGGCCACTCACGGATTTGCCTCACTTAATCCTCATCCAACGCTGCCAACTATAATGCAAAGCGTACAAGCCAGTTTAATCAAAATGATAAACATAGTGTTTCCTTAGCCAAACCTTTGGCAAGTTTATCTAATTTTTATTCTGACACTCATAATACCAATCGAATAACTGCTTCAGCAGTTAGGAGAGGAGGTCAGAATCAAACAAAAACGAGCACCTCAAAATGCTAAAACCTCCTGGAACAGCTTGATGACACAAAATTCTGTATCCAGTCATGTCACAATATTAGATAGTAATATAAATGTTACTACGAATCCACCAACTGAACAACTAGTAACAGAAAATGTCGACCCAGCAAATAATACAAATCCTATAACGTGCGTGTCAATCCCTTCAAAGCTCAAAAGATAGCAATTTGTCTCCCCAGTTAGTATTCCAATGCAAAAAGCTTTTATTGAGCACACCGTTAGCTACCAAAAAGCCAAAAATGTCAACCCAAGTAATATAAGTGCTCCAATTTCTCCAAACTCTCATAAGACACGAATAACGTCTTATAATAATACCTCAACTCCCTCAAATCCAAATGCATGGCATATGAGTAAACCAACGCATGCTAACCGTTCAAACATAGTAACAACTTATGGCAACCAAAGCAGTTACCTGGGCCGGCAAACCTTCCCGACAATAACCCCCAGGTATCTACAATAACCGCCCAGTAAATCCTTTTCCCCATATGGGGCATAACCTCTACACACAACCCATGCTCTCTAACACCTACACACAACCCATACACTTTTAACCCATGCACTCAAATCCACCACCCTCTCAACACATACACTCTTACCCATTCCCTCATCTCTCACCATACACATCACCATACCTTCCAACAGTTACACACTTCCCTTCTATTAGCCCATCGCAAAATCAAAACAGTTTTAGAAATCAGTTTTTCACAACAGCTGGGCTCTTCCCTATCCGACATGTAAGTATCTTGAGTTGTTGTTGTCTATATATTGCCATAGGTAGTGTGCGCTGATTTGGCTTAGCCTCCGGTGGTTTACCGCAGGTTTTCGTGGAGGCGCATGTGTCCCTTAAAAGGCCCATGCGGTGTTTACATGTGCGGGAGCAGTAAGGGCAGTGGAGGCGGGCGCGTCGACTGTATGTCGGAACCCCAGGCACTGGTTCACCAGCCTCCATGCGATGGATTCGCAAACAACCGACCAGACCGATGCATGCGTTGAAGTTGCGAGCGCAGTGTGGGCAGGAGAAATCGGGAGAGGCTAAGGGGATGTCATTCATGTTAGTGGTGGTGGTGGCAGTAACGGTAAGAATGGCAGGAGCGGAGGGTGTGCATGGGGTATCGGTGTTGTCGGCATTGTGGTAAATTCCACTTTCATGGATGCACGTGTGACCGAATAGGCCCATGCGATGATTGAATGCGCGAGGACAGTGAGGGCAATTGAGTTGGCGTTCTTTGCTGTGTGTTGGTGCTCTAGGCACTGATTCACTAGTCTCTGTACGATGGATTCGCAAGTGACTGACCAGGCCGATTCGTGAGGTGAATGTGCGGTCGCATTGAGGACAGTTTAAGAGAGTCCCCATCGCTGGTGGGGGTACTGGTGTTGGTGACGGTGGCGGGATGGCAAAGACAGTCGTGGCTGCGTTGGTAGGGGTAACAAGCGATGAGTATTGGGATGTGTTCTCTATGATAGTGAGGGTAATGTCATTAATGCCAGGAGTGAGGTTGGGGGAGTCTGAAGGAGGGTTGGCAGAATTTGATGTAGAAGTTGTAGTCGTTGGATTGTTGGTGCATTGCGTCCAAAGATGTCTGAACAGGTCGATTCGCGCGCGCAAGATGCGATGACAGCGCGAGCATGTTGGAAGGGCCTGCGGATCGGCGGTGTTGATCCGGGGCGCTTATTTATTCACAGTCAGGTGAATTAGGGAAATTCATGACCGAGTTGAAAAATGGAAACAAATAAAAACATAGCAGCAGAACGCCGGGCAATAGAGTCCTCCGTAATAACAGCCCAGATCTTTCAGAAACAAATGAATACTAATCAAAAAGCAGGTCCCAAAATCATGATTGATGACGCAGGACAAGTAATAACAGACGATAATCAAATAGCAACTTTATTCAATAAGTATTTATCAGCCAACTATTCAGTTGAGGAAGAGCCGATACCCCAACCATCAGACATGACAGAATTAACCATTAATGAGTTCTGTTTTAGCGAGGAAACCGTCAAAAAAACTAGCAAACTACTTTCTGATTCCACCTCTTATTGAACGGATAAAATTTCACCTTGTATACTCAAGCATATGCTATATATGCTCCAATACTGCAATCTAGTCTGTTCTCCTTCCACCAGTCAAATGGCATGTATCCCGAAATCTGGAAATACGCAAGCCCTACACCAATCTTTCAAAACGGGAACCGATATGATACACAAAGATATGGTGTGTTTACCAAACAGCGATAATAGCAAAAAATAATTTCGAACCACATGCTAAACCATTTGGCAAATGCTAACCTCATACCTCCTTCTTAACAAGCTTTCTTACCTAAAAAGTCAGGTCAGTTCTGCCATCTCACCTTCATTGAATTCGTTTCTAGTAACAGAGATGACGGTAGCGTGGTGGCTACTGACTTTTTACCTTGCCGATGCTAACCAAATATAAATTCTAAATTCTTAAAAAAGTGTTTTGTGGGTGCTATGTACTAATGGAAGGGAATTGTGTAACTTTTTGAATGAATGGTAATGTGCATTGGTAAAAAAAGGACAGAGGATTGTGAGAATTCAAACGCATGAAAGCGTAGCCTTCTTAGGAAGAAAGTGTTTTTGGGGATTTTAATGAGCTCTACACTAGATCCAGAAAGCTCTGCACCAAGGACGATGAGCAGAGTAAGGAGTTCAATTGAGATGACATCTGATGAAATACAATCAAGGAATGGAGACCGATCATTGTAATTGACTGTAAATATCGAAGACAGATCAGAACAATTAAGAGAGTACTGGTAACATGCAGCAGCGAAAACAGGAGACGTCCAACATGCAGGTTACAGTTGAGTTGTGTGTATTTTATAGCAGATAAAAACAAGCGTACATTAATGTTCAGGTGAATAAGGAAGATATAAACAAGTACATTGTACAAATACCTACACAACACCCCCACAAGACCGTTTGTTGTACAAATAATACGCTCAATGAAAAAAATGCCAAAAAATTAAACGACAAATAACTTAAGATTGGCAGGAAAATGGATGTGTCTATCAGAACAAGAGGAAATGCGTTGTTGTGAAGAAGGAGTAGCAAAACCTGTGGGTGGGGTGGTCGAATGTGACGGTTGAGTGGAAGGGACCGAAACAGGTGAAATGGGTGGTGACGGTGCAGAGGAATTGGATGAAGCAACGGGCGGTGGGACGCACTCAAGATAAGCTGGTTTGAGTCTGTCGATGATGCATCAGTCTGTTCAGCCTGCTGAATGACGTTATGCTTGTCCATCCGTTGAAGCATCTTATAAGGGCATCTTTCCGGTTTTCTTCTCCGCCACCAAATTATCCTTTTTTATAAATACTGATGAGCGTAACCTGCAGCTCAGGAATACGCTCAGCTTAGTTTCACTCAATGCGAGATCAGTTGTAAATAAGATGGCTGAGCTTAGAACAGTAGCCTTTGAGCTTGATCCAGATGAGCTGTGCATCACTGAATCCTGGGCTCACTCTCTTATTTCTGACTCGACGTTTGCTATAGATAATTTCAATTTGTACCGACAAGACCGCGCTGAAAACCGTGGTGGTGTTTTCCTCCTTTACATTAAGTCATCCTTTGTACACTTTCCTTTTCAGCTGAGCATTTCGTCCTTTTCTGGAAATGTATGCTTTGCTTTAGTCATCCTCCCATACAATAAATGCGGTAATTGGCTGTGTCTATAATCCCCCGTGTTATTCTAGCAATGAAAGCGAGCTCGGGGAACTATTTGAAAAGGTTTCAGAGACTCAATTTGATGTCAAAATAATCGTAGGTGATTTTAATCTGCCAGCCATTTTCTGCAGGCAAATTACTCTACGCCAAAACATCAGAAATTGGTCGATACTATTAACTTTTCAAACATGTCCCAACTGGTCAGATCAGTTACTAGAAATGACAAAATTTTAGATTTTATTTTTACAAATGATGTCAACCCTCTCTTTATGAATTTTCATCGTGATCTATTCACAAGTGATCACGCAATAATTCACTGTTGTTTTCCAGTCCCCCTTCTTACGAAGCCTGAGGTTCAATGCAATAATCTCAAGTTTGCTAATAAAAACCATGAAATAATAAATAATTTCGTAAGCACTCTAGATTGGCATAGCCTATTCTCAATCAACCATCCAAACTTTTTCCGTGAGATATTGCAGAGCCTCACAGAAAAAATCCAGGCTTTTATCCCGTTTAAGATTTTTAATTCAAATACAGATTCTTCTACTGTTTCCGCATTTTTCTTCAGAAAAGACTTAAAAATGATGAAAGCAACTTAAAGATTCATCTAAAAGCTCTTTTTCAGTTCATTTAGGGAATGCACAAATATTTGAATTAGCATCGAAAATTAGGTTCGCGAGAGATAAGCGTAGGGAGTCTCGGGCACTAAGTGATGCAAATTCATCCAAATCTGTTGCTCAAATCTTCCATGTTCGGTCATCGGCTAAGGGTCTGAATGTAACTCCGCCCTTACTAGACTGTAACAGATGATTTTGGCAAATCAAAATTCACAAAATATCGTTCACGCTGACGATCCCAAGTGCATTGATTCATTTTCTCAAGACACTGCCAAAAGTTGCGTTGATAAAATCAACACTGATCTACTTATGCTCCTACGTTGACACTGTACTTGGCGGATGAGTGCATCCAAGATTATTTTTAATGTGTTTTGGCCACGCCAAGCTTCCTGGAACCCTCGGATTTCAAAAGAGTGCACGTTTAAGAACGATCAACCATAAAAATAATTAGGACTAAGTTACACGAATAAGCTAGCATTATCGCCTCATGCAGATCGAATTTCTGCAAAGGCTGCACAGATATGTGGTTTTATATCACATATTTTTTTCCTTCCGGAATTAAATTTAAACCTGTACCGCATGTTTGTTCTTCCTATCCTAGCATACTGCTGTCCCCTCTATGGGCTGATGAACGCCTCTGACTGCAGTAAGATTGAAAAAGTTCAGAGGGTTTTTACTTGAAGACTATTTTCTCTTCCTGGATCCAGTATCTCTTATATGGATAGATGCCAGTTTGCAAACATTAAACTTCTGTGGGTTAGAAGAATTGAAGCCGGTCTCTGCTTCCTGTTTTGCGTTAACTCTAGCCCAAATCTCCCACGAATTAACGCTCTCGCTCCGGTAGATCGACCCTATGCCACTCGTAATTCCTCCATGATCATTTCACCACCCCTTAGCTCCACAACTAACCGGTCTCAGTTTTTTGCCTCCAAATATGCTTTAATCTGGAATAATCTTCCACTGCAAATTAGGCTGTCGTCCACATTAGCTATTTTCAAAACAAAATTACGCAAACATTTAACTTCGGAAGATATTAAGTCCTTATTGTCTGTTTCCTTCCCAAACTCGCAACTTTTGGATTTTGAAAAGGGTCCTCCTGGTATTCGAGGCAACTCCCTTGATATTATATGGGCCCCTTATTATATTTCCATCATCCTCTGCAGAGTCAATCTTTGCATTTACTTTTTCTTCCTCTTTTTTAAACTCACATCGGCAATTTTTGACAACCTTGATACCTTCCTCCAATTTTGCAACCCCCACGATGGTCTCCAGGTTCAGTTGATGATTCAGGCGGGTTCTAATGGTTTCGCCTCTTTGGTGGTTGACTATGGAGTCAGCAAGGTCGCATCTCGATGATGATCTCATGACCTCTACTGTCCCCTCTTCGTTTCGACCATGTGGTCTACGATGAGTTCGTCCTCTCTCACCTCCACTGGTGTTTATAAACAGTAGCTCTGACTGCTATATTATATCTCACACGACAAGGAGCGTTCCGAGCCCTCATACGTTGTCAGCAACATCACAGTAATATCCCATTGCATCTAGCTATTAATTTTTTAGTGAAGCAGTTTTTTTCTCCTAATTTTTTTTAAATTTGCGGCTCGCCGAACTTCGCCTCCAATTTAACCGTAGGAGTTTTTTACTGCTTCTTTTCTAGTTCACCGTATATGTCAAAGATTGTTGACTATTATTTTGAAAATGGCAAAGCGTTCTGAACTGGACATGTCTACCATATTGTTCATTTCTGCTGTTAATATGGCTGCTCACATAGTGCAGCAATTATCCACTTTGTATTTATTTATACCACGATACAAAGTTTTAAATGACGGGGCTCTTTGTGCCTTAAATATACGATTTATTTATTTAATAATTGTTAAATTCGTTTTTTGCCAACCACTTTACCACTGAAACTTTTCCCACTCCCACAATTCCTCTGCTTTCAAATTCATTTCTAAAAACCATTAATTTCTCGCCTTCAAGTATTTGAAAGAAATAGCTCACCTAAAATATTCACATTCGGTTGGAACTGATAACATTCCAAACTCACTTATTAAACAGTTAAGGGATTTTCCACCTTTACTAAGCAAGTTATTCTCAGTATTTCTCGAAAATGGTTTCTTCCCCGATTATTGGAAAACTTCTTTCATTACACCATTTTTTTAAAATCTGTTTCCCGATCGGACATTTAAAACTATCACAGTGTTCATAGAACGCCCTCTCTTGCTAAACTCTTCGAAAAACTAATTGCAAAGCAAATCACGGCTTTTTGCATAAGCAATCAAATTTTCAACTGTTCCCAACACGGCTTCTTACCGGACCGCTCTTTTTAAACCTGCACCTGTCTTTTCTAAATCTACTATCCTCTCTTCGTAATGATCATCTCTCTGTGGTAGTTATCTATTTTGATCTTAGTAAGGCATTCGATAAAGTGCCTCATAAACGACTTCTAGCTAAACTAGAAGCTATAGGATTTCATAGTCCTCATTCTGACTTAATTAGATCATACCTAAATGATTAGAAGCAAAAAGGTTTAGTAGGGTCCTCATACTCAAGTGCTACCCCGATTGTTAGTGGTGTCCTTCAAGGTACCGTATTAGGTCCTTTGTTGTTCTTACTGTATATTAATTTATATTTCATCGATAGTTAAACATTCTCAATCGTTATTTATGCTGATGACCTCAAATGCGTGTATTCCTTCTCTAACTCTACGACCGAACGGTGCCTAGAATAAATTCATTCAGACTTTAACGCTCTTTCGGCCTGTAGCTCCACATGGCTAATGGAGTTCTCACCTATAATGTGTCACTTCATGAGTTGTGGGCCTATAAGGCTGCCGCAACCTCTTATTTTTGAAGGTTGCCCTATGATTGAATGTTCCTCCATCAAGGACTTGGGCTTAAGCTACACCAATAAATTAGATCTTTCGCCTCATGCCGATAGAATAACGGCTAAAGCTGCTCATATTTGCGGCTTTATTTCTAATAATTCCTACCTTCCTGAAATTTAATTAAGACTTTATCGTATGCATGTACTTCCCATTCTTAAAGTTTTCTGTCATTTTTTCGGTTTAATGAACGAATCTAACCGTTGGAAAATTGAAAATGTCCAAGGACATTTCACAAAAAACTTCTATTTCCGATTCTTTTAAATCATTCCTACTAAACAAGATGCCAGCTAACGAAGCTTAAATGTATTTTGGTCCGGAGACTTGAAGCAGGCTTTTGTCACATTTTCCGACTAAATAATAGTTCAACACTCCCCAAGCTTTCAGGCATTACCCCCGTTAATCTTCCTTATAACCTAACAAATTATGCACTCATTATACTTTCATCTGCATCCTCCACGTGTAAACGCTCTCTCTTATTTGCTTCTAGGTATAGTCTTCTTTATAATAACTTGCCAATTGAAATAAGGTCGTTAACTAGTCTTTCTGCATTCAAGCGAAAACTGCACATTTATCTCAACACTGATTCTATTAACCATTTATTTCCCTCATCTTTTCCCAGTAGCTTTTCTCATGACTGTGAAAAAACCATCGGGAATTTAAGTGACCCTCTTGAAACTATATTTTCGCTTCCTCGAGTCGCCCATGAACTATGATGTCTCCTTTTATCACCAGTCATCCAAACGATAACGTCATTCGGACGTACAAATTTGTTGGTCCACAGTCTAAAATGCTACCGTTTCTTTGGATACTAACCATCGCACAATCAAAACACTTAAAAATCAGTTTTTCCACAACAGCTGGCCTATTTCATTAGTGACACATATAAGTATCGCCCTTATTTCTACCAGAAGGATAGTACATAAAATGCCACACATGCGTGAATGAATTAACATAGAATGTTTCGCTATTTGTCCCAATACTACAATTTCTATCAGTAATATCGCATTAATAAACGAGGCGGAGGTTGGATGATATGCATACAAAATACCATTGAACAAATTAGTTTTCATGTTTCATATGAGAATTTTCCTGGCGAAGCATAATTTGCCACAATAAAATCCCTGTTGCAAAATAACATACTAATCGGATGTCTCTACACTCCTCCAGAACGTAGTAATGATGACACGGGCCTAACCAATCTAATAGATACCATATCAAATATTCAATCTGAATGTAAGATAATTGCGGCCGATCTGAATCGTCCCGAAATAAACAGGGCTGAACTATCAGCCCCCACCAGACACGACGAACTGCTATCATCAATTATCTTTCGTAACCGAACACAAATTAATACAGCGACCCGCGGAAACAACATACAAGACATTATTCCTACAAATTATATCTTGCCATTATATACGCATTACCACAGCATAACTTTTGAAATCAATCCTAAGGCAAGAATAGTAATAACATAAAACTAGCATCAGATTCTATTTACACTTACATAAATTAAAAAAGCTCGACATCGATTATATGAACAATATGAACTATATGCAAGGTCTGTGGACTGGAGTTAATATCTTCTAACGACATCCTCAACGGAAGCTGTTAACCTTTTATATTCTACCCTTTTTATAATTCGAGATACCCTTATAAATGAGAGATCCCCGTAATAACAGCCCAGATCTTTCAGAAACAAATGAATACTAATCAAAAAGCAGGTCTCAAAATCATGATTGATGACGCAGGACAAGTAATAACAGACGATAATCAAATAGCAACTTTATTCAATAAATATTTATCAGCCAACTATTCAGTTGAGGAAGAGCCGATACCCCAACCATCAGACATGACAGAATTTACCATTAATGAGATCACTTTTAGCGAGGAAACCGTCAAAAAAGCTAGCAAACAACTTTCTAATTCCACCTCTTATGGAACGGATAAAATCTCACCTTGTATACTCAAGCATATGCTATATATGCCCCAACACTGCAATCTAGTCTGTTCTCCTTCCACCAGTCAAATGGCATGTATCCCGAAATCTGGGAAATACGCAAGTCTTACACCAATCTTTCAAAACGGGAACCGATATGATACACAAAGATATGGTGTGTTTACCGAACAGCGATAATAGCAAAAAATAATTTCGAACCACATGCTAAACCATTTGGCAAATGCTAACCTCATACCTCCTTCTTAACAAGCTTTCTTACCTAAAAAGTCAGGTCAGTTCTGCCATCTCACCTTCATTGAATTCGTTTCTAGTAACAGAGATGACGGTAGCGTGGTGGCTACTGACTTTTTACCTTGCCGATGCTAACCAAATATAAATTCTAAATTCTTAAAAAAGTGTTTTGTGTGTGCTATGTGCTAATGGAAGGGAATTGTGTAACTTTTTGAATGAATGGTAATGTGCATTGTGAGATATGGAACAGACTGATAATACAAATTCTGGATCCAGTCACGTCGCAATATTAGATAGTAATATAAGTGTTAATACGACACTGCAAAATGAACAACCAGTAGCAGAACATTTCTACCGAGCAATTTATACAAATTCTATGACATACATGTTGTTGTTGTCTATATATTGCCATAGGTAGTGTGCGCTGATTTGGCTTAGCCTCCGGTGGTTTACCGCAGGTTTTCGTGGAGGCGCATGTGTCCTTAAAGGCCCATGCGGTGTTTACATGTGCGGGAGCAGTAAGGGCAGTGGAGGCGGGCGCGTCGACTGTATGTCGGAACCCCAGGCACTGGTTCACCAGCCTCCATGCGATGGATTCGCAAACAACCGACCAGACCGATGCATGCGTTGAAGTTGCGAGCGCAGTGTGGGCAGGAGAAATCGGGAGAGGCTAAGGGGATGTCATTCATGTTAGTGGTGGTGGTGGCAGAATGGCAGAATGCAGGTCCCAAATGGTTGCTTATCTCTATAACAGGAGCTGTGTCTTTTCTTAAAGATAACTTCTCTTTACTCGTGAGTAGTTTATTTAGAATTTATATTTGGTTAGCACCGGCAAGGCACTGTCTAAGAAAACATTAGTAACGAAATAAAGTTATGACAATGTGTGCAGCTAAAATGTACAAATATATAACTTGTCCTGCTATGTCGAAAGTTAGCGATGTTTTAAAATTAATGGTGAACTAGAAAAAATAGGCAGTGAAAAACTCCTACCATAAAAATGGAGGCAGAGTTCGATAGGCCTTCATTTTTGAATAGAAGGTAGGAGTAAAAAACTGCTTAGGAAAAATGGTCAGGTGGTAGAGTAGGGTAATACTAGAGTAGCATTTTAGAATGAGATAATGAAACGTCGATATGATTCGTTCTTAATCACTAAGGCGTATGAAACAAAATCTCACGAAAATGCGTCAATGAACTTATGTCCTTAGCATCTTAGGATCCAGAATTAAATTCTGATTATGGTTAGTATCCAAAGAAACGGTAGCATTTTAGACTGTGGACCACCAACATTGTACGTCCGAAAGACGTTATCGTTTGGATGACTGGTGATAAAAGGAGACATCATAGTTCATGGGTGACTCGAGGTAGCAAACATATAGTTTCAAGAGGGTCACTTAAATTCTCGATGGTCCTTTCTCCGAGTCATGGGGAAAGCTACTGGGAAAAAGATGAGGAACATACAAAAGGTAATAGAATCAGTGTAAAGATAAATGTGCAGTCTTCGCTTGAATGCAGGAAGACTAGTTAACGACCTAAATAAATTTCAGCTTCGTTAGCTGGCATCTTGTTTAGTAGGAAGTAGTTAAAATCGTCGGAAATAGGAGTTTTTGTGAAATGTCCTTGGACATTTTCAATTTCCGAACGGCTAGATTCGTTCATTAAACCGAAAAAATGACAGAAAATTTCAAGAAAAAGAAGTAAAAGCATACGATAAAGTCTTAATTTAATTTCAGGAAGGTGGAAATTATAAGAAATAAAGCCGCAAATCTGAGCAGCTTTGGCCCTTATTCTATCGGCATGCGGCGAAAGATCTAATTTATTGGTGTAGCTTAAGCCCAAGTCCTTGATGGAGGAACATTCAATCATAGAGTCACCTTCAAAAATAAGAGGTTGCGGCAGCCTTATAGGACCAAAACTCATGTAGTGACATTTAATAGGTGAGAACTCCATTAGCCATGTGGAGCTACAGGCCGAAAGAGCGTTTAAGTCTGAATGAATTTATTCTAGGCACCTTTCGGTCGTAGAGTTAGAGAAAGAATACACGCATTTAAGGTCATTAGCATAAATAAAAGATTGAGAATGTTTAACTATCGATGAAATATAAATTAATATACAGTAAGAACAACAAAGGACCTAATACGGTACCTTGAAGGACACCAATAACAATCGGGGTAGCACTTGAGTATGAGGACCCTACTAAACCTTTTTGCTTCTAATCATTTAGGTATGATCTAATTAAGTCAGTAAGGGGACTTCGAAATCCTATAGCTTCTAGTTTAGCTTGAAGTCGTTTATGAGGCACTTTATCGAATGCCTTACTAAGATCAAAATAGATAAATACCACAGAGAGATGATCATTACGAAGAGAGGATATTAGATTTAGAAAAGACAGGTGGCAGGTTTCAAAAGAGCGGTCCGGTAAGAAGCCGTGTTGGGAACAGTTGATAATTTGATTGCTTATGCAAAAAAATCTGTGATTTGTTTTGCAATTAGTTTTTCGAAGAGTTTAGCAAGAGAGGGCGTTTTTATGAACAACGCGATAGTTTTGAATGTCCGAGCGGGAACCAGATTTAAAAAACTGGTATAATGATAGAAGTTTTTCCAATAATCGGGGAAGAAACCATTTTCGAGAAATACTGAGAATAACTTGCTTAGTAAAGGTGGAAAATCCCTTAACTGTTTAATAAGTGAGTTTGGAATGTTATCAGTTCCAACCGAATGTGAATATTTTAGGTGAGCTATTTCTTTTTAAATAAGTGAAGTCGAGAAATTAATTGTTTTAGAAATGAAATTGAAAGTAGAGGAATTGTGGGAGTGGGAATAGTTTCAGTGGTAAAGTGTTTGGCAAAAAACGAATTTAACAATTATTAAATAAATAAATCGTATATTTAAGGCCCAGAGAGCCTCGTCATTTCAAACTTAGTATCGCGCTTTAAATAAATACAAATTGTATAATTTCTGCACTATGGGAGCAGCCATATTAACAGCAGAAATGAACAATATGGTAGACATGTCCAGTTCAGAACGATTTGCCATTTTCAAAATAATAGTCAACAATCTTTGACATATACGGTGAACTAGAATAGAAGCAGTAAAAAACTCCTACGGTTAAATCGAAGGCGGAGATCGGCGAGCCGCAAATTTAAAAAAAATTCGAAGAAAAAACTGCTTCACTAAAAAATTAATAGCTAGATGCAATGGGATATTACTGTGATGTTGCTGACAACGTATGAGGGTTCAAAACGCTCCTTGTCGTGTGAGATATAATATAGCAGTCAGAGCTACTGTTTATAAACACCAGTGGGGGTGAGAAAGGACGAACTCATCGTAGACCACATGTTCGAAACGAAGAGGAGACAGTAGAGGTCATGAGATCATCATCGAGATGCGACCTTGCTGACTCCATAGTCAACCACCAAAGAGGTGAAACCATTAGAACCCGCCTGAATCATCAACTGAACCTGGAGACCATCGTGGGGGTTGCGAAATTGGAGGGAGCTATCAAGTATGTCAAGAGTTGGCGATGTGGGTTTAAAAGGAGGGGACGAAAAAGTAAATGCAAAGATTGACTCTGCAGAGGATGATGGAAATATAATAAGAGGCCAATATAATATCAAGGGAGTTGCCTCGAATACCAGGAGGACCCTTTTCGAAATCCAAAAGTTGCGAGTTTGGAAAGGAAACAGACAATTAGGACTTTATATCTTCCGAAGTTAAATGTTTGCGTATTTTTCTTTTAATTATAGCTAATGTGGACAAAACCTAATTTGCAGTGGAAGATTATTCCAGATGAAAGCATATTTGGAGGCAAAAAACTGAGAACGATAAGTTGTGGAGCTAAGGGGTGGTGAAATGATCATGAAGGAATTACGAGTGGCATAGGGTAGATCTACCGGAGCGAGAGCGTTAATTCGTGGGAGAATTGGGGCTAGAGTTAACGCAAAACAGGAAACAGAGACCGGCTTCAAGTTATCTAACCCACAGAAGTTTAATGTTTGCAAACTGGCATCTATCCATATAAGAGATACTGGATCCAGGAAGAATAAATAGTCTAATGCGCCACATGCGTTCTTTGCTTGCTGGTCGTCGTATGGATGATGCAATTTTCCGAGAGATCTTTCTTGATAAGCTTCCCCTGCCCTTGCAGCAGGTATTGGCTATGCTCGACACGAGCACCTCATTAGAAAAACTAGCCACTTATGCAGACCGAATCATGGAATGCTACCCTAGCGGTGCCGCATCTTTTGTCTTCAACAGACATCGACATCCACTTAAAGATCTAATAATGTTGGCCCTTCTGCTCATGAAGACACTCTAAAGCCAGAACGTGACACTTCCTATGTGGATTTATCATCTTGCTGTTGCGCCTGTCGACGGGTCGCACCATTATCAGACTATTCGCGAGCGCCTAATATCGCGCGCAGCAGTGAAAAGGAAGAATTAAAGGAAACAGTACGCCTCTTATGCACGCAAATCAGCACTATGTGTTCTGCCATTAGCAATATTCAGTCAACCAGACGTCAAACATATCGACGTCGACGGTATTAATCACGGGAATGGCAGCCACAGACCTTGCGCTGGTTCCATCTTACTTACGGCGTGAAGGCACGCAAGTTTATTCCAACAGTTAAACGACAAAGCCAGCCAGAAACGGCAACGACTGCTGCTGGCCAGTCGCGACCCAGTCGCCTCTTCTATATCACTGATAAGTCGAGCGGTCTCCGTTTCATTGTCGATACCAGTGCTGAGGTTAGTGTAGGTATTTGTGACATTTACTTGTTTGTATCTTCCTTGTTCACCTGAACATTAATGTACGCTTGTTTTTATCTGCTATAAAAATACACACAGCTCAACTGTAACCTGCATGTGGGACGTTTCCTGTTTTCGCTGCTGCATGTTACCAGTACTCTCTTAATTGTTCTGATCTGTCTTAAATATTTACAGTCAATTACAATGATCGGTCTTCATTCCTTAATTGTATTTCATCAGATGTCATCTCAATTGAACTCCTTACTCTGCTCATCGTCCTTGGTGCAGAGCTTTCTGGATCTAGTGAAGAGTTTATTAAAATCCCCAAAAACACTTTCTTCCTAAGAAGGCTACGCTTTCATGCGTTTGAATTCTCACAATCCTCTGTCCTTTTTTACCATCTTTTTGTTGTTTGTAGTTTAGACACACAATTCCCCACTTAGCGTTAGTTTTTTTTGTAAAACTTAGTTCTTAGCAGTTTTGACCCATGTCTACACTACAGATATTTTCCACTCAATCTCACTCATCTCAATTTATAAGAAGTGTACTTCTGTACCTGAGCTCCCAATTTGTTGCATCAAACCGTCTAAATCCTCACATATTCATGTACCAGAACTATGAATGACGTAAAAGAAACCATTGATAAACTAGATCTCTCAGCTCTCCTACGTCTAAAAAACGTAATCGAAAAATTTGCACATTAAATTACGATGATTTACTCACTATGAGACACCAGGTTTTGCAACTAGCTTACCAAGCTTACCACAAATATAACCGATCATACACGTTGCCTCATCAGTAGTCGCTGATGGGTCCAAACGCAGGTTTAACGTTATTACCGGAAATATCGCCTACACGCTTTACCCAACACCATCAATCCAGTTACTCATACACTCGTGTGGTCTTAACATCCACAAAGCTTTCACCAAAAGGCTTAATTATAGAAGCAAAAATAAGCCAGTATTAGCGACCTTCTATTCACAGACCAAAGCTGATCTCATTCTACTAAACCCTGAAGTAAACCAAACTCTGTTCAACCAAAAAGCATTTATAGGTAAAGACCTCACACCTATGCAAAGACGTGAACTTCAGGCCATTGCCGCACAGATCAAACAAGATGTCACTCATACCGTCTCCTCAGGGGAACCACAAACAGGCACTTCCAACGCTGCCAACTATAATGCAAAGCGTATAACCCAGTAAGATCAAAATAATAAACACAGTGTCTCACTAGCCAAACCTTTGCCAGGTTTATCTCATTTTTATTCTGAAACTCATAATATCAATCGAATAACTGCTTCAGCAGTTAGAAGAGGAGGTCAGCATCAAAATAAAAGAGCACCTCAAAACGCTACAACCTCTCTGGAACAGACTGATGGCACAAATTCTGAATCCAGTCACGTCAGAATATTAGATAGTAATATAAGTGTTAATACGACACTGCAAAATGAACAACCAGTAACAGAAAATGTCAACTTCATAATTCATACAAATTCTATGACGTACTTGTCAATCCCTTCAAGCTCAAAACATAACCCAGTAAGGTTTCCTACACAAAATGATTTATTGAGCACACCATTACAACCAAAAAAGCCCAAAAAAGTCAACCTAAGAAATATGAGTGCTCCAAACTCTGCAAACCCTCATTTGTGCGGGTCGTTTGAAATTGGTTTCGAATTTCAAGTCCCTCGAGCCTACGAATTTTTAGTCTCTACCTCAGTGTAGAAGACACGGTGCTGGAAAATTACTAAAGAATTGTCTGTATATTCCCCTGAATTAGTAAATTGCGGATTGGACGTAAGGATTCTGTGGCTTTAAAAAAAAACAAAAATTCTACTGCTGACGATTCTTCCCTGCCCCAGGATTGATCTCAACTGGAATTGCTAGCCTCGATCTTTGCTGATTTCTGAAACCCATGCCAGCTGTGTGCTCCCTGCATCTGGTTCCAATCGCGGACGGGGCTCAAACCAAAGGCTGAGTCCTTATATTTTTATATTCTTATTATTGAATATCCTAACTGACTCTGTTAATTTGGTGGCAATTCTAACATCAATTGCCCCCTATCTTTCAAACGCCACAATATAGCCTTCCCTTCCAAGGTTTTCATCCATATATTCCATTGTACAATAATCTCAGTTCTCTTAACAGTAACATTTCAAAAATTGTAGACCAGAACAAATTTGTTTCCCACCTTTCGTTTCTTCTTTCCAGTTTTCTTCTCTGCCACCAAATTATCCTTTTTTGTAAATACTGATGAGCGTAACCTGCAGCTCAGGAATACGCTCAGCTTAGTTTCACTCAATACGAGATCAGTTTTAAATAAGATGGCTGAGCTTAGAACAGTAGCCTTTGAGCTTGATCCAGATGTGCTGTGCTCAATCTCTTATTTCTGACTCAACGCTTGCTATAGATAATTTCAATTTGTACCGACAAGACCGCGCTGAAAACCATGGTGGTGTTTTCCTCCTTTATATTAAGTCATCCTTTGTACACTTTCCTTTTCAGCTGAGCATTTCGTCCTTTTCTGGAAATGTATGCTTTGCTTCAGTCATCCTCCCATACAATAAATGTGGTAATTGGCTGTGTCTATAATCCCCCGTGTTATTCTAGCAATGAAAGCGAGCTCTGGGAACTATTTGAAAAAGTTTCAGAGACTCAATTTGATGTCAAAATAATCGTAGGTGATTTTAATCTGCCAGCCATTTTCTGCAGGCAAATTTCTCTACGCCAAAATCATCAGAAATTGGTCGATACTATTAACTTTTCAAACATGTCCCAACTGGTCAGATCAGTTACTAGAAATGAAAAAATTTAAGATTTTATATTTACAAATGATGTCCACCCTCTCATTATGCATTTTCATCGTGATCTATTCACAAGTGATCACGCAATAATTCACTGTTGTTTTCCAGTCCCCCTTCTTACGAAGCCTGAGGTTCAATGCAATAATCTCAAGTTTGCTAACAAAAACCATGAAATAATAAATAATTTCGTAAGCACTCTAGATTGGCATAGCCTATTCTCAATCAACCATCCAAACTTTTTCCGTGAGATATTGCAGAGCCTCACAGAAAAAATCCAGGCTTTTATCCCGTTTTAAGATTTTTAATTCAAATATCGATTCTTCTACGGTTCCGCATTTTCTTCAGAACAGACTTAAAAAATGATGAAAGCAACTTAAAGATTCATCTAAAAGCTCTTTGTCAGTTCATTTAGGGAATGCACAAATATTTGAATTAGCATCGAAAATTAGGCTCGCGAGAGATAAGCGTAGGGAGTCTCGGGCACTAAGTGATGCAAATTAATCCAAATCTGTTGCTCAAATCTTCCATGTTCGGTCATCGGCTAAGGGTCTGAATGTAACTCCGCCCTTACTAGACTGTAACAGATGATTTTGGCAAATCAAAATTCACAAAATATCGTTTACGCTGACGATCCCAAGTGCATTGATTCATTTTCTCAAGACACTGCCAAAAGTTGCGTTGATAAAATCAACACTGATCTACTTATGCTCCTACGTTGACACTGTACTTGGCAGATGGAGTTTTTTTCATCCAAGATTATTTTAATGTGTTTTGGCCACGCCAAGCTTCCTGGAACCCTCGGATTTTAAAAGAGTGCACGCTAAGAACGATCAACCATAAAATAATTAGGACTAAGTTACACGAATAAGCTAGCATTATCGCCTCATGCAGATCGAATTTCTGCAAAGGCTGCACAGATATGTGGTTTTATATCACATACTTTTTCCTTCCGGAATTAAATTTAAACCTGTACCGCATGTTTGTTCTTCCTATCCTAGCATACTGCTGTCCCCTCTATGGGCTGATGAACGCCTCTGACTGCAGTAAGATTGAAAAAGTTCAGAGGGTTTTTACTTGAAGACTATTTTCTCTTCCTGGATCCAGTATCTCTTATATGGATAGATGCCAGTTTGCAAACATTAAACTTCTGTGGGTTAGAAGACTTGAAGCCGGTCTCTGCTTCCTGTTTTGCGTTAACTCTAGCCCCAAATCTCCCACGAATTAACGCTCTCGCTCCGGTAGATCGACCCCTATGCCACCTCGTAATTCCTCCATGATCATTTCACCACCCCTTAGCTCCACAACCAACCGGTCTCAGTTTTTTGCCTCCAAATATGCTTTTCATCTGGAATAATCTTCCACTGAAAAATTAGGTTGTGGTCCACATTAGCTATTTTTCAAAACAAAAGTTACGCAAACATTTTAACTTCGGAAGATATAAAGTCATTATTGTCTGTTTTATTCTCAAACTCGCAACTATTGGATTTCGAAAAGGGTCCTCCTGGTATTCGAGGCAACTCCCTTGATATTATATTGGCCTCTTATTATATTTCCATCATCCTCTGCAGAGTCAATCTTTGCATTTACAGTTTTCTTCCCCTCCTTTTAAACTCACATCGCCAACTCTTGACAATCTTGATACCTTCCTCTAATTTTGCAACCCCCACGATGGTCTCCAGGTTCAGTTGATGATTCAGGCGGGTTCTAATGGTTTCACCTCTTTGGTGGTTGACTATGGAGTCAGCAAGGTCGCATCTCGATGATGATCTCATGACCTCTACTGTCCCCTCTTCGTTTCGACCATGTGGTCTACGATAGTTCGTCCTCTCTCACCTCCACTGGTGTTTATTAACAGTAGCTCTGACTGCTATATTATATCTCACACGACAAGGAGCGTTCCGAGCCCTCATACGTTGTCAGCAACATCACAGTAATATCCCATTGCATCTAGCTATTAATTTTTTAGTGAAGCAGTTTTTTTCTCCTAATTTTTTTTTAAATTTGCGGCTCGCCGAACTCCGCCTCCGATTTAACCGTAGGAGTTTTTTTACTGCTTCTTTCTAGTTCACCGTATATGTCAAAAGATTGTTGACTATTATTTTGAAAATGGCAAAAGCGTTCTGAACTGGACATGTCTACCATATTGTTCATTTCTGCTGTTAATATGGCTGCTCACATAGTGCAGCAATTATCCACTTTGTATTTATTTATACCACGATACAAAGTTTTAAATGACGGGGCTCTCTGGGCCTTAAATATACAATTTATTTATTTATTAATTGTTAAATTTGTTTTTTGCCAACCACTTTACCACTGAAAATATTCCCACTCCCACAATTCCTCTGCTTTCAAATTCATTTCTAAAAACCATTAATTTCTCGCCTTCACGTATTTAAAAAGAAAAAGCTCACCTTAAATATTCACATTCGGTTGGAACTGATAACATTCCAAACTCACTTATTAAACAGTTAAGGGATTTTACACCTTTACTAAGCAAGTTATTCTCAGTATTTCTCGAAAAATGGTTTCTTCCCCGATTATTGGAAAAACTTCTATCATTATACCAGTTTTTCTATATCTGGTTCCCGCTCGGACATTGAAAACTATCGCGTTGTTCATAAAATGCCCTCTCTTGCTAAACTCTTTCGAAAAACTAATTGCAAAAGCAAAATCACGGCTTTTGCATAAAGCAATCAAATTATCAACTGTTCCCAACACGGCTTCTTACCGGACCGCTCTTTTAAACCTGCACCTGTCTTTTTTCTAAATCTACTATCCTCTCTTCGTAATGATCATCTCTCTGTGGTAGTTATCTATTTTGATCTTAGTAAGGCATTCGATAAAGTGCCTCATAAACGACTTCTAGCTAAACTAGAAGCTATAGGATTTCGTAGTTCCCATTCTGACTTAATTAGATCATACCTAAATGATTAGAAGCAAAAAGGTTTAGTAGGGTCCTCATACTCAAGTGCTACCCCGATTGTTAGTGGTGTCCTTCAAGGTACCGTATTAGGTCCTTTGTTCTTCTTACTGTATATAAATGATATTTCATCAATATTTAAACATTCTCAATCGTTATTTATGCTGATGACCTCATATGCGTGTATTCCTTCTCTAACTCTACGACCGAACGGTGCCTAGAATAAATTCATTCAGACTTTAACGCTCTTTCGGCCTGTAGCTCCACATGGCTAATGGAGTTCTCACCTATTAAGTGTAACTACATGAGTTTTGGGCCTATAAGGCTGCCGCAACCTCTTATTTTTGAAGGTTGCCCTATGATTGAATGTTCCTCCATCAAGGACTTGGGCTTAAGCTACACCAATAAATTAGATCTTTCGCCGCATGCCGATAGAATAAGGGCCAAAGCTGCTCAGATTTGCGGCTTTATTTCTTATAATTTCCACCTTCCTGAAATTAAATTAAGACTTTATCGAATGCTTGTTCTTTCCATTCTTAAAGTTTGCTGTCATTTTTTCGGTTTAATGAACGAATCTAACCGTTGGAAAATTGAAAATGTCCAAGGACATTTCACAAAAAACTTCTATTTCCGATTCTTTTAAATCATTCCTACTCAACAAGATGCCAGCTAACGAAGCTAAAATGTATTTAGGTCCCTAGACTTGAAGCAGGCTTTTGTCTTCTTTTCCGACTAAATAATAATTCAACACTCCCAAAGCTTTCAGGCATTACCCCCGTTAATCTTCCTTATAAACTAACAAATTATGCACTCATTATACTTTCATCTGCATCCTCCACGTGTAAACGCTCTCTGTTATTTGCTTCTAGGTATAGTCTTCTTTATAATAACTTGCCAATTGAAATAAGGTCATTAACTAGTCTTTCTGCATTCAAGCGAAAACTGCACATTTATCTCAACACTGATTCTATTAACCTTTTATTTCCCTCATCTTTTCCCAGTAGCTTTTCTCATGACTGTGAAAAGACCATCGGGTATTTAAGTGACCCTCTTGAAACTATATTTTCGCTTCCTCGAGTCGCCCATGAACTATGATGTCTCCTTTTATCACCAGTCATCCAAACGATAGCGTCATTCGGACGTAAAAATTTGGTGGTCCACAGTCTAAATGCTACCGTTTCTTTGGATACTAACCATCATCAGAATTTAATTCTGGATCCAAAGATGCTGAGGACATAAGTTCATTGACGCATTTTCGTGAGATTTGGTTTCATACGCCTTAGTGATCAAGAAAGAATCATATCGACGCTTCATTATCTAATTCTAAAATGCTCCTGCAGTATTACCCTACTCTACCACCTGACCATTTTTCCTAAGCAGTTTTTTACTCCTACCGTCTATTCAAAAATGAAGGCCTATCGAACTCTGCCTCCATTTGTATGGTAGGAGTTTTTTTTCACTGCCTATTTTTTCTAATTCACCATTAATTTTAAAACATCGCTAACTGTCGACATAGCAGAACAAGTTATGTATTTGTACATTTATCTGCACACATTGTCATAACTTTATTTCGTTACTAATGTATTCTTAGACAGTGCCTTGCCGGTGCTAAATAAATATAAATTCTAAATAAACTACTCACGAGTAAAGAGAAATTATCTTTAAGAACAGACACAGCTCCTGTTACAGAGAAAAGCAACCCTTTGGGGCCTTCATTCTGAATTTTTTCAACCGGAATACGGGCTGAAAGAGCGAATGAAAATGCGACAATTAATAATAGAACTGGAAACACAAAGGACCAATGGCAAGGCACATCTTAAAATAAGGGACGGACAGATAGTTCAAGAGAAAAGTGCATTTCTTTGGCCGAGGGCAGTCACTCTGACAGCCTAACTGTCCCGTTTCATAAACCGAAAACGTGCCCACTTAAAATAATCGTCCTTAACGCCAGATCTCTGCTTAATAAGATGCCTTTGCCTTTTCTCTATGATAGTGGGGTAATGTCATTAATACCAGGAGTGAGGTTGGGGGAGTCCGAAGGAGGGTTGGCAGAATTTTTTGTAGAAGTTGTAATCGTTGGATTGTTGGTGCATCGCGTCCGAAGATGTCTGAACAGGTCGATTCGAGCGCGCAAGATGCGATGACAGCGCGAGCATGTTGGAAGGGCCTGCGGATCGGCGGTGTTGATCCGGGGCGCTGGTGACATTCCATTCACTAATATCTCCCTATACACATCACCATACCTTCCAACAGTTACACAATTCCATTCCATTAGCCCATCGCACAATCAAAACACTTAAAAATCAGTTTTTCCACAACAGCTGGCCTATTTCATTAGTGCCCACACTGCGCCCGCAACTTCAACTCACACATCGGCCTGGTCGGTCACCTGCGAATCCATCGCACGGAGGCTGGTGAACCAGTGCCTGGGGCTCCGAAATACAGTCGACGCGCCCGCCTTCACTGACCTCACTGCTCCCGCACATTTACACCGCATGGGCCTATAAGGACACATGCGCCTCCTGACAACCTCGGTAAACTACCGGAGGCTAAGCTACATCAGCACACACTACCTACAGCAATGCATCGACAACACCCTCAAAACAC